>JAVXUL010000013.1:1273748-1285599 GCA_035590515.1 Trichilia minutiflora | reverse complement strand
CCTAGAGGTATATTTGATGCCCTAAGTGTTTAAATTGTTTAAACAAATGAAAAAATTTAAATACAATGCATAGGCAATCATTAGAGATCCTAGAATGCTAGAATTGTTTTTAGCAACTATCAATGAGGTTCATTTTGTTGACACGCCGAAGGTCTTTCTGAGATAGTCATAGGGGGTACCGATCCGTCGGCCTCCTAGGATCCACCAGCGAACCAGGAAAATGCTTCTCCTTCCCGAGTTGCTCAGGATAAAGAAGTCCCTTCAGTAGGAGGGAGGGAAGAAAATCCTCCTGTCCCTCAGACACGTGACGAAGAAGCCCCTCCTGTCCCCCAAGTAGAGGATGTACTGGTGGAGATATTAGACTAAGGATGAAAAAGGCCTCCCATTAAGTACTTTAGGACTTAGAATATTTTTTTTATTCTTTTGTATATACAACATATACATGTATTATCCCAAATCTTCATGAATGAAAAGGAATTTCGCTTACTTTTATGAGTCTCTCGGACCAACTTTTCTTGTTTACTTAACTAATTCTAAAAAAGCTTTAATCATAACTTGAGCACAAATCAGATAAATCAACATAATCACTGACTGTGCTTTAAGAGTTACCATAAATATCTCGGATTCAAAGGTATTTTCGATGTACCTTGGAGCTTCACTCCACCCGAGATCTTAGGAGCATTCTCAACTAAGACTAGAGGTCTTCAAGAGTTTAAAGCCATTCTAGATATTGGAAGATGACTTGGCACCATCAGGGATTACTGTACCTTAATCACAAATCAGGTCTTAGACTCTCGGGATGCCTAACTTGGACTAAGGATTTATGCAAACCTAGGAAGGACAGAACCTGACATTACCAGGGATTATTACGCCCTAATCACAAACCAGGTCTTAGACTCTTAGGATGCCTGACTTGGACAAGGATTTATGTGAACCTGGACTGAGCAGAATTTTTATCTCTGAAGGGACCTGACACCACCTAAAATTACCGCACCTTAATCACAAAATAGGTTTTAGACTTTCAAGATGCCTGACTTGCACTAAGGATTTATAGAATCTAGGTTGGGCAGGATTTTTTTATCTCTGGAGTGATCGGGTATCACCTGGAATTACTACACCTTAATCACAAATCAGGTCCTAGACTCTCAGGATGCCTGACTTAGATTAAGGATTTATAGAACTTAGGTTGGGTAAGATTTTTGATTCTACTAGTGTCAAAGAATTTTAGGGCCCATGACCAACCTTAACACTAGAGGAGACTATTGAGGCAACAAAGACTTTAGGAGATATGAAGAAGGATTCAAACATTCTATTTTATTTACATAAGAGGGAAATATACATGAAAGTCACAAGTGTGCCAACTTGAGGAGAAATTCTCTCAGGGGCCATACTCTTTTTGCAACCCTGGTCTTCACACCTTGGTCAGTATATTCCCACTGATTTGTACTAGCTTGTGTTTTTTAGGTTGGACTGCCCAAATCACCTAGTGAGGACCTTCCTAGTTAGTGCTTAGGGAACCCGAAAATTCTCCTGAGATAACCATGATGTGGTCTGATTTCTGACCATCTTCACCTTTAAGATGCTGACTGGCTCCTGGGAGGGCATGTGGAGGATCTTCAACACAGTTAGTGGGGTAGTTACTGATTGGTACCTTGATCTGATCTCACGGATCCTCATATGATATAGCCGCCTCTTTATGAAATTAGCAGGAACGACCCTTATCTTTTATTAGGCCTTTTTGCCTTTCATATTTTGGGGGTGTGGTGATGAAAGTCCCCTATTTGTGACATGCTCACAAACTTATGACAGAGGAGCTTTCGGGACGTGAACTCCTAGGTAGTTATTCGTCTACTTTTTTCGGGAGAATTCCTTACTAGAGGGGATCTCGGGATCTTTTGTCCTTATATGGTTTGAGAAAATAATCTTCTTACTTTCTATTAATTCATTCTACATCCCTGCTGTTATACCTAGAGTTATAGTGGCGACTTCTCTTACCTTTTTGTTGTTGCTCTACAGGAGCCTTCTTCTGCCTGAGACTGTCGGAGCTATTTCAAGAGTGCTCAGGTTTTGACTAGTGGTTACTGTCCCCTTGAACTCATTTTCGAAGATGGTCACTAGTTGATTGAAGTTGCGGATGCTAGCAGGTGGCAGTCTCTTATACCAATACCTGGCTGGCTCTTCTAGAGTCAGGTAAAAGGGTCGGCACATTTGAAGTTCTGTCAAGCCCTACCTTAGCATCATCTCCCTGAACATGTCTATGTGCAAGGATGGATCCGTCTTCGCAGAGTAGGCAGTTAGCTGCGACATCCTTAAATTTTTGGAAAAACGTAATGCCAGTATTTTCCTCGAGAGGGGGGACACGAAGGTAGAAGCAGGAACTTTCTCAGTCTCCGAGTCCTCCCTCTGAGCAGGAATGCGTTGCGTTCCCATTTCTTGTAACACCTTTCTTACGCAATCTTCTATCTCCTTCCTAGTGGTAGTTGCTGTAACTTTTCTTTCTCGGGCGTATTTCTCATTGAGGTAAAATCTCATGTCAGTGGGGGCTAAGTTGTCCTCCCCTTTCCATTTACACGTCTCTTGATGATGTCCTTTAAAGTTATTTATTCTCTGCTTCTGCTCTTTGTAAATCTTAAAGGGAGTGTCAACCTTCTGAGACACTTTGAGTTCATCCACTAACCTTTCTATAGCTTTGACTTTTTCCTTTTGCAAGGCCGTTAACTTTGGTGTAAATGTGTAGCCATGCGTTTCCCTGAAACTCTGGATTTTTTCCACACGACCACCTCAAGAGGTTCGGTTTTCCTGATCTCCAAGAGGAAATGGCATGCTTTTCTCTCCTGGGGCGACTGGTTCTCTGGCCAACTGTCGTCTAATCTCCAGGAGTTTCCTTTCCAATGCTTCAACCCTGCTAGTTAGGAGCCTTACCGTGCATTCACTCCCAAGCCAGGGTCCTTCTCGTGTGAGTGGGGTTCTCCTTCCTCCTTGGGCGGTACCTTTACTGGAACCTCCATGTCCTTGCATTCGTCCTGCCATCTGACTTTATCAAGACTTCGAGACAATCTTTTATCTTTCCTCATCAAACGATGGTTCGATGGCTTTTTGTCAGATTCTTCACAGACGGAACCAGCTATTGAAGTGTGAATATGAATATGGCTATTGCATCATCAGATCCTTGCCGAAGAGAGTGGTTGGCCAGGTCCTCCATTGCAGAGCCTCACCTCCCAATCCCTGCAAGACAATAACACGCTAAGAGTCACATCGGATAGGGTTCTCGACGGAGAAACTCCGATGCCTAAGTCAAAGATGGTGAGAGAATGTATGACAAATTTTGGTAAGCAGATCAAAATGGAATACAAAGAAAAAAAGAGACTCCTTTATCAAATGTGGAGAAGGAGGAAACCAGAGAGGAATGCCAATGAATAAAAGTAGCAGTAGAAAGCTAAACTCTGAAAATCTTGAATCCTTTTTTGATGAAGAACCCCCCTTTATATAGTGTCCTGGTAATGTGACTAGGTATCAGAGAATGGGAATGATGGGACTTCAGTGTCTTTGAGAAATATGTGGCCACCTTCCATTAATACTGTAGTTGATATTCCTGTCAATTTTAGATTTGCTATTGTCATATTGTCTGAAAATGGGCGGAGGATGGATTAGACAGCTCCTAGGACAGAGCATCTATTCCCATTATAGGGTCTGCTATGTCAGTGGTCATTTCCATTTTTAGTAGCGTGGACGCGTGTTTGGAGGTTCTCTGGTTGGGGGCTGTATGCATGTTGGTGAAGATGAGACATCTTCCCTGAGAGGCCTCTATGGTTGGGAGGCTAAATTTGCACTTTTCTGCGAGATGAGTGAACTCATCCTAAGGCGACACGGAATGCCTGAGGCCCACGACTACTATTTGTCCGGGGGCTTCAGTTGTTGGTACCTAAGAGCTGTGGTGCATCTCTGAACCCTAAGGGTGGAACGCCTGAGGATCGTTAGACACCCCAGAGGGTGGTGCGTGTTTGTTTCAGAAATCGACTCTCTGGGATCTGAGGTAGGTTTACTTGAGAGGATGATTCTCTAGGACGGGAGACTGGATTCCCCCGAGAGGCTGACTCCCTGGGACCTGAGGTGGGATTTCTCGAAAAGCTGACTCCCTAGGGCCTGAGGTCGAGTTCATCTGAAACACTGAAATGTCTAGGGCGGAAGTGACATATTTCTTTCTGAAGGGTCCCACGTGTCACTTACATATTCTTCCCCAACAACAACAATAATCGATTAGAGCCAAAACACGTATATACATAATATATATAATTTTCTAAATCATAATAAAATAAAGTAAATCTGAATTTTTTGCATTAAATTGTTCATAAATCTGTAGATTTAAACAGCAACAAATATATTAACATTATATAAATCCTAACATCAAGATAATAAATCTATAATAGGAATCATGATCATGAAAAGGATATCAATCGTAAGGAATGTATTATAACAGCATCATGAGAATCCGTTAATTTCATGATACAAGTAAGAAGACTACTATTATTATAATCATCATAATAGAGAGATTATTTGTTCTTAAGCATACTCTGATACCAAATATTACAAAATATTATTGTATAAATTTAGGTATAAACATAAACCTCAGATCATGAACAATCAATCTTTTACTATCATATAATTTTTAAAAAAAATACCTGATTCCATAACAATAGTTTTATTGAGATCCTTAATACGAAAAGATTAATTGATCTTCTTACTATATTCAAATCTAGAATTGGATTTCCCCCTCCAACCACACTCTTCGTTTTCTCGTTAATTTGATAAAAACTAAATAAGTGTAAAATGGTGGTGAGAAGACCAATTCTTTTATGTTTTTAAAACAACACCCATGAATATTATCATAATATCTTATTATAAACATCTATCAACGTTGTCATAAACACCCATCAATATTAAAAAAAACACTTATCAATATTATCATAAACATATATCAATATTGTAATACCTAAAATACCTCTCTTAATAAATCAATAGAAAATTAATCATATTTTATGTTACACATTTACCATTTAAAGATTTTATATTACAAATGTATCACTTAAAAGATTTTTACTTGTATTTTTCAGATACAGAATACATTTTTCTGAAATTAAAGTTTCTTCACTGGGAAAGATATCCACGAAACTTACTACCTTCAACAGTCTGTACAGAGAATGTTGCTGTAATTAATTTACCTAATAGCAAGCTTATTAATAAATGATGAAACAGGAACTGGGATTCAAGTATAAAAGCAAATCTGAAGCTGCCACCTACTCATCATAAACAAGGTATCGTTGGCTTTGCCTTTTTCTTTATGATGAAAACTGTTGTAAGCTGGAAATGCAACTTGAAAGTCCAAAGCCAACAATATGGTGATTTAATCAAGTACTTCAATTGACTTCAATTACTCTGGTTGGTTTCTCAGATAATGCAGAAAATGAAAACTGAATTATAGTATGAAATCCTTGTTGGTAAAGCATAGCTGTAAGAATTCGGCCAGTTAAAATCAATCGATTCTTCATTCAATTGCAGAAGAAAACTTCAATTGATTTGATGTAGAAACTAAAAACTGGAAAAGAAATAAGCAACACTCCCATTACGTGGATCGATTCTCAAAGAACCTGCATATCCGGATAGGCAAGATGATACCTCGTCTATTCATTATGAGTTAGAGAACAAATCTGTAGAAAGAAATGACACAATTGAGTTTTTTCTCTTATCTAAACAAAAGCCAAAAATTACCCTATTAATCAGCCTTTTTCCCTGACTTGGATTCCCAGAATTCAGTTACAACTATCACAATATCATTCAACCAATAATAGGCATAGATTGATTGATTATATAATTTTCGAGGTACGTATATACTTTTGTTCTCCTATTTGGTGATTAGCTCTGTTTGGTTTCCTAGAAATTAATGGAAAACGAAAATTTTCCAAAGCTAGTGAATAATAGGATCTTTCATATGTGGGTTTGAGAAACTTATTTCCTAGAGGAGGAGGTGGTGGTGTTATAGTTTATGTCACCATATAAAATTACAAAGTGATTTTATTATCTTTAAGAATTCTGTAATTTCAAACATTCTACAGCATACATAACTTTTAGAAATTCAATGTTGAGTTGTAATGAATAACAAACAGTTGCAACTCCGAAAGATTGAAATATTCAACTGAACTGATTTTCCAAAATTTTCAAAATTTATTCTACGTCACTGATTAGGTTTTTTGTTTGATCTACAAGGCAATTACTTTTCGTCGTTATTGAATCAATGAAATATTTTCTTGATAAAATAAGCAATTACAGGAAATCTATTATTTGTGCAGTACACCAACACAAATTAAGAAAAAATAAACAGTTGATTTATATATGCTTTTGTTCTTTCTTTGTATATTATGTTCATTTATTTATTTAATAAATAAAATTAAAATCCAAGCTTTATTTAATCTTTAATTGAACCTTTCGAAGATCACGTATATGTTTATCTATGTAAATTAAGATTTATTTTTTATTATATTATTTTTATTAATATAATTCATTAATCTGGAACAAAAATTAACTGGGAAAAAAATATCTTTCATTAACGAATAATAATATGACTCATATAATGAAATGATAATGTCCAAACAAGCTGAAGCCGAAGAAGAGGAAAAAATGAAGCCTCATGAGCTTGCTGAGCTAATGGGTTGGAAAACAAACCTGGTTTGCTATGCAGATCATGACAAATTGTGCGAGAACAGAATAATATTTACAGACTTCAATGGAATACAAATCATTGACAAAATCAAGTTCAGGTTTTGGGCAGTACAAATTAGGATTCACAAGGACACTTTTTCTAGCATGATACCATTTGCTTTGATGAGTTCATTTACCCCACTCTAAATCCAGATGTTGTGGACTCACCTTGGATGGACTTATCTGGACTGCTTAGCGGCAGCTGATTTGTCGATTGGAACCCATGAGATGGGGAAGTGCGAACTGTACAGCAGATGGAGTTAATGGGATAAAGTAATACATAGCAGGATAGAGTAGATAAGAAAGGGAAAAAGTGCATGAGAGGTGTGCATGATAAAGATTAATCATCTCAATTAGATTATGTTTATGCAGGAGCCTTTTTGATAAAGTAAGCTGCCTTCTCTTGAAACTAAAGGAATGACAGTAAGCAAAAGAATATAAAGATATTTCGCATGGGCAGGGTGCTGGAAGTGCATGCATGCTCAGGGGTAATCAACAACTATCATCTCAAATTAAAAATTCATTAAAAAACTAAGGATTTAACTCTTAAAAAGTTTCTTCCCTTTTCTTCATTTCATTTTTTTCCTTCCTAGGGGGAATTGGAGAGTAATGTAAAGACTGATGAGTATTGTTTGTGTTTTTTTTCCCTTAATTATCCTGCAACTACAAAATTTTAGTACATTTTTAGCAGGATGTACTCTGGCATTCAGTTTAATGGGTAAAATCAATTAGTCTTCTAATATTTAGTACATCCACTTTACTCCAGCATACTCCACATAAGCATATTATTTTGACTCGTTCAATCGCAAACCTTTTAAAACTGAGGCATTTGAGAACATCATATGACAGGTCCATTATCTCGTTCAGCTGGGGAAGCCCAGCTGTTATTGACCAGAAATTTAGTTAGCATACACCTAATGGACTACATCTTTCATCCAAACTTGAATATCAAAACAATTAGCATGATGCAAATTCCACAAGTTTAGATATCATACACTGCAAGCGGTCTTCATCACTGCAAATTCTGCTGCTGTCACAGGAACAACAAAGCGGTCCGAGGTTTTCAAAATGTTGTTGGTGACATCTGAGAAATTGTGTAGACAATGGATAAAAATGGAAAATGAGTGAAATATTCAATTTGGAGTGCTAAGTACAGGCTAACATTATGTCAAAGCAATAATTTGAAAGTCCACATGTAAGACAATGAATATACAGGAACACTATAAAAAGCCTCAATTTGTTACAGTAATGCGCACATTACCAACTGAAATAATAACAGCTCTATCGGTACACCAACTTGACGTAATGAAGTAAAAGGAAACAAAATTATCTGAACATTTTTAAAGTAGTCTTAACTCTTCCATTATGAGTTTTCTATAATTTTATCATCAGCAATGGAGGGCACAGTTCTTTCTCATCTTATTCATCTGCTTTCTTGGGTATATTGAGAAATAATAAAGGAAACTGAAAAAATGCCATTTCATTCATAGTATAACACCCCTTACAACTACCGACTATTAGTCAAAACCAATAAATTAATTATTAATCAATAAATGTTAAATATTTGAAAAAGAAAACTATGTATAAAATGAACAGCAAATTTGTAAATTTGGATGAAAAGTATTAAGTACAGATAGTGTACTTACTCAAAGAAATGAAATAACCATTACCATCAGCAAGTGCCGTGATTGATAAGCTCTTCCTCACCTGACGAGCATTGCTGGCAGAAATTTACTGTCAGAAACTAAGGGTATCCAAAAAGTTAGAAAGCACTAAAAGAGTTTGTGCAATGAATTATAAATTATCCAACATCAACACTTAATCATATGGATATGCCAAAAGATCGACCTTGATAACATTCCAGGATTGTCGATGAACTCGGAAGAATCATTGGGACCCATGGTAATCAAAGATCCAACTTCTGTTGGTGACAAAGCAAACTTCTACAAATGTAAATGAAATCAGACAGTCAAGCAAGATAGTGAGTGTGTATAATAAAGAAAAACAAAAGTCCTATGCCAGTTATTCTCCCTGGTATTATTGCGGCAACTTAGGAATTGACTGATGAATTATCCATGAGTGTGCAATGAAGAGGTCTGAATACAATTTAGTAAATTTACCTGCCTCTTTTCCCAATCATCTTGCGCTCACCAATAGCAGGCCAAAAGGTCAACAAAATGGCACCTTTGCGCTTAACTCTTAAAAATCCTGACTATATACCATGAAGGATAAATGAAAAGCATTATGAACTTCATATAACTGGCTGATAGTAGAAGAAGAATATGTAGTAAAGAGAGGTTAAATAAATCATACATCCAATTTCGTAAAAGTCGGGAGAACAGGATCAACAGATAATGCAGCTTTGCCCTTGTATACAAAATAAGGAGCAGATACTCATGCTTCATAATTCATGGCAGATTTAAGTTACAGGAACAAAAGAAGAACAACAACAGCAATAGTCAGTGACAGTTTGAACATATCCAAATTTTTCTAAACATCTTCTAAACTTGCTTGTGAAAAGGAATTCCATACTCTTAGCACTGACATCCTGACTAGTAATCGACATTCCAGCCTTAGACATTAGGGCATGCAACTGCAAAGCTTCTCTTCCATCATTAGCTTTTCCAACTAACAGTTTCTCAGTCAACAGGTTCCTGTTCCAGGAAAGCAATTCAAAAATAAACATAAAAATGCCAGAAAAATGTCATTATAAAATCTATGACTGAATGACAACAAAGTGATTGATGCCATTTCTGATATCTAAAAGTTAATAAACTCTTTCTAAAATCAAATGTTCATTGTAAAATTAAAAACCATTCATGCCCTGATGCTCAAAATCCTTTATTTTAGTGAGCCATCTGAAGTAAGATTATCCACAGCTATTGAAATATGTAAAAAACTAATGAGAAGTATTTCTATAGAGAACTCTTTATACTCTAAAAAAGTTTTAAACTTTGATTTGAAAAAAAAAAAAAGAGTTCCACTCAAACAGATTTTTTTTTCCCTATGATAGCTTTCCTAATCTCTTGTCTATTCACGGTCAGTTTTCTCCGCTACCAAACATTCTTGACGAAAACTCCAATACACGCTCAAGTGCTTGCGTGTCACTATTCATTTCCTAAGAAAATCTAACCGATGTCTTACTTGTCTACTCAATTAGTCTTTTTCTTTAAAAAAAAAAATGGGGAAGAACAATAAGAACAGATAAATAAAAAATATTTGTTCTCTACAGTAAGCCAAATATCCGTATTAGAGCTCATCTCTACCAAAGCTTTCTGATTTCCCCAAAAATATTTAAAAATCTCGACTTCACCTTTTTCCACTTTCCTAGTGTTTCCCGGCGGAGAGACTTGAAATGACAAAACTTTCTAACAGAAATATTTTCATATGAGTTTAAGCTTGAACTTTAAGGAAATACCTGGAGGAAAGTAGTGATCGAGATAGCTTCATCATCTTGATAGAAACAGAGAGAGGGGGAGAGGGAGGTTTCAGCGAAAAGTAGGTCTTACATGGTGTCTCTGCAGCACTACCGCTGCCACAAGGAGAAGGTAGAATGAGTGGGATACAGGAAGAGACGGTGGAACCTTTGTGAATATGCCGACACGTGTTGTCTGAGTCGTACAAGTCATTGGTATTTGGCCTTTGGTGTTTCCGCTCGCCGTTTGATTTTGCACTCCCAATGCCCAATGAAGGGAAACGAAGATTAATCTGCTGTATGCGTGTGTATGTGTTCCCTGATTTTAATCAATATCCTAAAATGTAAAATGTGATTTTTGTTTTCTGGGCATTCATTCATATACATACAATTTGTGTCATGTTTCATTTTCTAAAAAATTTTATCCAATACCCATTTATAATTTATTAAATTTATGTCGAGTAAATGCGAATTCTCGTGTTTTATTAATAATTTTTTATTATATATTACGATTCTATTTATAATTCCAATTCTAATTATGATTATTTATCCTTTGCAATCTTTAAAACAAATAAGAAAACTTTCAGTTGACTGATAAGAATATATATATATATATATATATATGTATCAATCAACAGAAACATAATCCTCCTATTTCGTATTTATTTCCCTTAACATCTGTTGCATGTAATATAGAGTTAATACTATAAATTCCGCAGCCCTGGACGAGGCTTACTATTTTTTGGTAATTCCATCTCAATTCTCAAGACTTTGTGCATCTATTCCTATGTATATTTGTTTGTTGTTATCATGCTTGTTTACAGGATGAATGATTGTTCGCTGTACCCTATTGGCTCTGGGGTCTCTGTTTTTTTGTGCTCAATGTTGGATTTTAATTAAATTATATAAGTTAATATATATTAATAATTATATATTATAAATTATTATAATTAAGTTAAGTTTAATTGATTATAATTCCATTTTTTTCATGCAAAATCATCGATACATGCTTAGTTTTATAAAATATTTTATTAATCACTGATGTTGGTCTTAAAAAATTATGTTATTACATTCCAATTTTAAAAATCGAATCACATGATAATTAACGCGAATTTAAAAAATCTATCTTATTAATTATAATAGGATTTCTTAAGATATACAAAGCCCTAAAACTTCTTTTTACTTCAAATTCAATATGAATATCTCACGTTCAATTAGATATACTCAATCGCAACATTTCATTTAAAAAGAAAAACTCTAATACCATCGTTCGGTCTCGTATCAATATTTAACTAAGTCATATATAATAAATAAAATCATTCCATACAAATCAACTATACAAATATAAACCGAATCGAATACCTGAAATAAGCCCGCACTACCACTACTCTTAGCCAACCACATCTCATATCCAATCCGAACTGTAACTTAAAATGGAGGATGAGTATTGAAGAGTATTCAATGAGCGAATATAAACATAAAATATAAAATATTTTAAATATTTATTTATATTTTCAAATCATTTGGAACACCGATAAATTATATATATATATATATAAACAATTTCATGTAAAATGTTATAGCTTGTAACATATATGTTTGTAAATAAATGTTTATGATATATACCTTTATGGGTTATCATTGGCCTATAATTATATATATAAAATTTATCGGTGTTCCAAA
>JAVXUL010000013.1:1256904-1273648 GCA_035590515.1 Trichilia minutiflora | reverse complement strand
TTTTTGGTGAAAAAGTTATTTTTTTAAAGATAAAATCAAGTAATTTTATGTATAATATAACTTTTTCTAATAAGTAACTTTTTCTAAAAAGTAAAAAGTTATAAATTATGGGTGATCTCAAGCAAGCACTTAGTCTACTCTAAAAACTTGGGTGAACTGTTTAGCTCGAAATGGCATTCATGTGTGCAATCGGATATGTCTAAAGGAGCAACAAATTTCACCAAAACCTGCAAAGTTAATCATTGGTATTAACATTTTGTGCTTGAGACAACCATTGATATTTATAGCTGCTTGTTATTTAATAGGAGATGAGCCCTATTTTATTTGTCCCCAAATGTGGTTAAGACAGATAGAAGCTTCATATGGAAGTCCAATAGCTGTTGTATTCAAGTAACCATCACCTATGTTACATCCAGGCAATTAAGAGTCTTTACCCAGTTACGGTAAGTGTATGCAGATATAACCTTTAGGAAATGTTACATATTCAGGGGTAGGGATTAAAACAGAATCTGTATGTCAATTTAAACAGTTCTTCTAAACCTGGCAGATATTGTCATGTTGTAAGGAAATTTTCAGCTGGGATCTTTACTGGGGATTGAGGTTGGTTCAGGCTGCTCATGGGACAGTAAAACTGATATTAAATATTTGTTTTTTAAGTTGATGAATCAGGACACAATTGATTTTAAATTATGAACTCTTTTATTTATGACAATTATGGTGATAGTTTTTGCAGGATAATAAATGCTCCAAATCATTGTGTAGCACCAATCTATTGCTGACAAATGTTTTTCTTTACTGGGTAATTATTTGTAAACAGGTAGACAGGAAGAGGTTGTAACTATATTTATCTTTTTTGCAGGTGTTTGACTTCATTGTCCAGAAACTTCATGCTCTTAGAAAACCCAAAACAAACATTCAGATCATTCAACAGAGTGTTCTTCTAAAATACAAGTGAGATGTTTGTATAAGTACTTTGATTAGTTTTGGTGTCACACATTTTGTAATTTAAGGGAAAAACATGAAATTGTAGGTATGTTATTTCTTTCCTCAAGGAACATGGAAAGGAGGTATACAATGAGGTTCGTGCTGCGTACATCGAAACAATGAACAAGGTGATTGATTTAGAATTTATAATGCATTTGGAATGTAGTTTGACTGGGCTGAAATATTCACTGACAAATTATTGTTTTGTCTTGCTCTATTATGTATTATCCAATTTTCATTACTTGTTTTCCTTTTTCTCGCTTCTCTTCCATACTTGAACATCTGTAGCATGGTAATCTGTTGTAGTCTTTACCCTTTTTTTCTTATCATTCTTTATTTCTTTCTCTGCTAATGTAATGCACCCATTGGTTGTTGGCGATGCCTGTGCAGAAGCTTCATAAAGGATACAAGTCATAATGATTTCATCTTGTTTATTGATAGCAAGGGCGACTATTTTGTAACTTTATCTTGTGTAAACTTCAAAAACTAAAATTTTCTCAAAGCATGCTATTAAATTGGTAGCCATGCTGCAGATGGATATCCCATGTGTAATTCTTTGTATGGAGGCATAGTTGCTATCATTTTGATCCAAATTGTAGTAATTGAGGTGCTGCTAAAGTTATCCTAACCTGATCACTAGTTTGTAATTCCAATGGTAATTATTATCAAATTCGTATTTAACAGTAATGATATATTTATTGCACTAAGCAGATGCATGTATCCAGTTACTACTTCTGCATTGTTAATGTAATTTTTCACATCTTGAAAGATCATCAAGGTTTGGTATACATACATTTCAACTATGCTGTTTCCATTGACATATGCTTATGTACCGGATTCTTATATTTTAACTGCTCAAAAGGTGGATAATTCAATTTTACACATGCCATTGTAAGAATATCTTTTGCAGGTATTAACAGTACTGTGCTGTTTACAGGTTCTAAGTGCACATTTCCGTGCTTATATACAAGCATTGGAGAAATTACAGTTAGACATAGCAACATCTAGTGATCTGATTGGTGTGGAGACTAGAAGCACCAGCATTTTCTCAAGAGGAAGAGAACCATTGAAGAATCGTTCTGCTGTTTATGCTCTTGGGGATAGGATAAACATTTTAAAGGTTTTCCCTCCACTAGCTGTTAAATTTGGTTTGCTGGTCTATTTATTTTTTTAATTTCCCACTGGAGCATTTGCTAAATCAAGTATCAGTTGTGATTCTTTGTCATCACCCCCTACATAAAATGCAACTGAAATCTGGAATTTTCTACTATAGGGTCTCATTCTCATTCCCACACTGTACTCCCAATGCTATTTTCATTATATTCCCTTTCCTTCTTGTTGGGGATTGATTTCTTTTAATTTTATTGTTTGATGGAAGTGGATGAGCGAGGGAGAGGAGTGCCATGGCATGAAGTGGTGTTATTTATCCTCTATATTGTTCCTATTGAAAGGAGGGAGTTTAGTTTTCTGGAATGAGTATAAAATATAGTGTTATTGTTAATTTGAAGGCTGTGGCTGCTACTTTTTGTCAGACTTTGTCTATAAATCACTTCAGGTCATAGTGGTTGCTTAGTTGGTCAACTTAGAGAGGAGAGTGGATGTTGGTTCAAAATTCAAATATCTTTTTGAGATTTTCTGTGTTCTTGATGTTCCCTTGTTGATACATGCAACTTTTTATGGTTGATGTATTTTATTTGTCAAGAGCAGAAGGGAAAAATATTGTCATAACAATTCACACATATGCGTCATTGGGATTTATCTTTTTGATTATTTGTTGGTTAAACTGTCCCAGATTCTTTCTTTGTTGTCCATAGAAGACAGTGCAATCTATGAAGATATAAAATAGTGAAAGAAGTTTTCTTATCTAGATGTGGTAAAATGAGAAAGAAAACACTGGAAAAACCATATATCAGATAGTACCTTAATGCTAGAACGATTGTTTTTCTTTTGATTTTTTATTGTATTTAATAGAACATGGTTTGAATCCCTCTTATATTTGTTAATTTATGTTTTGGTATTAGGAAATTGATCAACCTGCATTGATTCCGCATATAGCTGAAGCAAGCTCCTTAAAATATCCTTATGAGGTCCTCTTCAGGAGCTTGCACAAACTGCTTATGGATACCGCAACTTCTGAGTAACTTGTTGCTCTGCTCCTCCATTTTTATTTTCTAGATGTTAGCGAATGTTAATCCACAGTGACTCATTTTCTCTCTGTTTTTCAGGTATCTTTTCTGTGATGATTTCTTTGGAGAAGAATCTATATTTCCTGAAATTTTTGCAGGTAATGTTTTCAATCAATGATAAATTGAAAGGTACTAGAAAGGGGCCAAGTACAGTGGTACCATACAAAAAAAATGCTCTAGAAAGGAAAAAAATATAGTGTTTGCAATTTGAAGTATTGGGAATTTTCATTTGATTTAGATAGTCACTCATAGCTTTTTATAATAGTAATCTGTGTCATATGCTTATTACTATCCATGATTTGAAGTCTTAAAATCTTGTTGTTTGACTGATAATCTTGTGCCTTGGTGAAGGAAACATAAATGGAGGTTTAAAAGTGCACATAGTAGGTCTTGATCATATCCTGCCGTAACCAAGAGAGATTGTAATAGCTTTTCATGTTACTTCTTTGATATTTCAGGTCCATTTGCAGTCATTGACGAGCACTTCAATTCAATATTACCAAATTGTTATGATGCTATTGGATTAATGCTTATGATTCGTATAATACACCAGCACCAGGTGATGTTGGAATCTGTTTTTATAGAGATATCATTGTGTCTTCAATTCCCAAAACGGATGCTAATGATCACTTGATCTCCCCGTTCTTGTGTATCTATTGTTCAGAGAATACTTGAGCAGAAACTGGATTTAGATTCACCGGACCAGCTTCATGCATTTAGAATGATATTTACTTAATAGTTAACTGTTTGCCAATAAGAATAAAATGATAGCAGATAATGGACTACAACTGGGTAATTTATTATCAGAAAAATTTTTGGTTAATGCATTTTTTTTTCTTCCTCTGATTTAGCATGTAGCTGATGTTCCACAATACTTCTCTGATCTTTTTGCACCTGTAAATTTGATATTCTTTCTCATCCTATGGTAGTTAAAATTAGGATCATTTGTACTGATTATCATATTTTAAGCTGCTATTTTATCTTGGTGTTTTCACATTGGATAGCTCATAGATCTTATCCCATAGCCATAATATCGCCTTGCGTAGTATCTTCGCAGCTTGTTTGAGTTGTTTTTTATTTTCAATGTTTGGCAAAGAGTCTAGTTCAACTCTCTTTGTCATTACTTTCTGAACTTGTCATCGATTTTTTTCCTTTTCCTTGACAGCTCATCATGTCACGGCGGCGGATCCCATGCTTGGATTCGTATTTAGATAAGGTCTATTATCAACTATACCTTAATGACAAACAGGATCCCAACATAGACTAATTTTAACTCAATTTGAGCAGGTCAATATTTCCCTGTGGCCTCGTTTTAAGATGGTGTTTGACTTACATCTCAGTAGTCTGCGCAATGCGAATGTCAAGACATTGTGGGAAGATGATATTCATCCCCATTATGTCATGAGGCGTTATGCCGAATTTACAGCTTCTCTTATCCACCTTAATGTTGAATATGGAGATGGACAGGTGAGAGGCTTTTGAAAAATATTAGTTGGGTGTTATTTGTGTAGATTGTTTTATCTGATTACGCAAGTAAATGTCCTCTTTATGTAGCTTGAATTGAATATGGAACGACTGAGAATGGCTGTTGATGATTTGCTTACGAAGCTAGCAAGAATGTTTCCAAAGCCAAAATTACAGATTGTGTTCCTGATAAATAACTATGATATGACAATTGCTGTACTGAAGGTGAGAAAATATGATTCTTCTTGTAGTACAATAATACTTGAGAGAATAGTTTTTTCCAACAAGTATTTTCTTAGATTATTCACCTTTTGCAAGGAGTACATATTTGCTCTTCTTGGTTGTATTGGAATGTCAAAAGTGCTTATGTTTCTATTTACGCTTGTTGGTATGTTTTCTTAATTAAATTTTTTCATTTGGATGCCAGGAAGCTGGTCCAGAAGGTGGGAAAATTCAACTTCACTTTGAGGAATTGTTGAAGAGCAACACCGCTTTATTTGTGGTAAGCACCTGCTAATCATTAATTCTAGGTTTGGTTTGGGTGCAAAATGAAACTCTACTTTAACCTTAAAATTGAATAATTGCCACTTTAATATTGAATGTGGAAAGGACTAGCTGCTATCATTTACTCATTAGACTGAGGTCACTGAACGGGATGAACTAGATAAAACAATCTCCTTCCAACCTCTGACATGCACATCAGTTTCATAAAATGCACATTTTGTTTTCCAAATATTCCCATAATCGAGCTACTTTCTGGATTGATGGCTACAGCCAGTTACCTGACATTTTCGCCCAAAATTGACAGCTGACAGCATAATTACATGGTAGAACCAACTCTTTGGTTGTGCCAAAGATGCATATGTTGAACTTATTTGCAGTTTAGCTTTACATGGTAAACTTTCTATTTTTATTTTTCTCCAGGAAGAACTGCTTTTGGAGCATTTTAGTGATTTAATTAAGTTTGTGAAGACCAGAGCTTGTAAGCACTAAAACACTTTTACATGTCCATATTGCATCTTGTGATTATATGGTCTGATTCACTAGTTTTCGTATCAGCGGAGGACCAAACTTCTACATCCGACAAACCTATAGCGGTTGCTGAAGTTGAGCCACTTGTAAAGGACTTTGCAAGCAGATGGAAAACTGCGATAGAGCTGATGCACAAAGATGTCATCACTTCATTCAGCAATTTCTTATGCGGTATGGAAATCTTGAGAGCTGCATTGACTCAGCTGCTGCTTTATTATACCAGACTCTCAGACTGCATAAAGAGAGTTGTTGGCGGTTCCACACTGAACAAGGACCTCGTGTCCATATCTTCCATCATGTACGAAATCAGGAAATACTCGAGAACTTTTTAAGTCCCTGATTTACGGGTTGCCTTAACAAAGCATCATCTGGAGAGAACGTCGATTTTGGATCCATGAAACAAAAAGGTTGCCACCCCAAACTGCAGCCAGTTGTATGAAGTCTGGTGAGTATTATATTTCTTGGTGGAAATGGTAAGAAAATGAATCAAAATTCATCATGCAGATTATAGAATTAAAATGAACGCGTGTTGTTGCAAACGAATTTTGGTATCTCTGCACACTGCAGTATATTCTTTTGACCTTTTTGCAGAAACTGGCATTGATCATTAGTGAATTGATTTCTGTTTTCATCTTTCGGTTTTGATTTTTTGTGGAAGACGATGATCTCTAGAACTTGCTATAATTTTATTATTTTCGAGCTCTAGTACTATTGCACTTTTCTTATTTTTAATTACCATAATTTTTTCCCCTATTTTCTCGTTATGGCTGTTTTCTTTTTCATTATTTGTTTAAATATTACATAACTCATTCTTCCAAAATTTTATAATCTGAACGAATGGTTGATTACATGATTTGACACCTATATAAAATTTCTATGTACCATTGTAAAACACTGCTCTGTTTCAATACTTGTCTAATAATTGTCATTATTATTATATTTAATAATTTGAAAAATATTTCTAATGACAGGATGGAATTACATGAAGAATAACAAAATTTATCAATCGTAGCAATTGTATAATGAATGGACACAACATAAAGTAAATCTTTTATGGCTCCACAATAAGTTAAGAAGATTACAATAACAAGAATTTTGATGTACTAACAACAACAATAATAATAATCAGATTTAACATTTTAATGAAACGTTCAAACCTGTAATATATTTACGATCATATAGGGTGGAGAATAATAATTTGTTCTCTTCATCAACCTCGGTTTTCCTGTGTAATTTGCTCATAAAAACGATCAAATAAACGGTTTAATTTACTGTTGAAATCCATAAAAATGCGAATGGTAGGTAATTTGTATATTTTCGTTTTCTAAATCCTTCCTTTTTATGATTTCAACCATTTTCCTGAACACAGAAATTTTGATCTCTCTTTCATTGCTGAATAATCGTAACCACGTACCTGAATAATCCTTTGCTAAGGATTTTACAAACGTAAATGGGTCAGATATAGCGGACGGTTTTCTTTTCTACACTAGATACCCAAATAAAACCATTGTCAGGAAGTTCCCCTTCTATATTGTGAAGCCATTCTTTGATCCCAAAATCTACGTTGAATCTATAGATGTTGTATGTTCAACCCAAAATAAGCTCTCTGTTAGGGTTTTCATTCCTAGAAATGTAGAGAAAAACGAAAAACTCTCCCTTCTTGTTTATTTTCATGGAGAAGGTTTGGTTCTTGGAAGTGCATTCGGAGTGATCTTCAATAGTTTTCTTAACATCTTGGTCTCTGAAACCAAAGTAATTGCAGTTTCGGTGGATTATGACCCTCAAGATTTATTGAATCACTATCCAAATTTTCAGAAAACGTTTATGGGTGGTGATAGTGCAGGTACAAATATTGCACCATAAGAAATTGTGAAATTCAAGGTATTATTTTAGGTCATCCTATGTTTTGGGGTGAAAAGCGTTTTGGAAACGAGATAAAATAATCATAAAGAAGCAGCAGAAGCTAAGAAATTATGGTTAGATATATATATCCTAAAGCAAATGGGATGGACGATCCGTTGATTAATCTGGTAGCCGATCCCAAATTAGCTGTTATGTTGCAACCAGGTGCTAGCTCTGGTTGCAGAGAAGGTTTCGTTAAGAGATCGAGGTTTGGTTTATTATAACAAGTTAAAGACGAGTGGATGGAGAGGAAATGCATTGATTATGGAATCCAAAGGAGAGAATCATACATTCTTTATGTTTGATCTGATTAGTGCATAATCTGTTGCTGTGCGCCCAAGAATTGCTTGTTTCAACTCATCATCAGCACATTGAAGGATCGAATTTTGCAACCTGAAAAGAGATTATGAAGTCCACTTAAGGAAATTATCAGGTTGCTATTGATATAATTGTTATTTACAAAGTCTATTATAACAATCTTTTTTTTTAGGATAATTCGGATTATTTGGGTTTCGCCCTAATCGATGAGCTGTAACACTTTAATCTGGAGGCTATACATATGTTTTATATATTATATGTTGGCCGTTAATTACTAGCGATGAATTAGGAAGCAACAGTGCACTGATTCACCACTAAGTTTAAGCATTCCCAACTTACTTTACTAGAGTTTAATCTCTGAACCTTGCAATCCTCCTGCTTTTCAGGGTACTAGCTTTGTTTGTAACATAGAGAGTTGGGTTATTTTATATTTAACAAGAGATTTTTTACAATTGACAATTAGCTCGACTTATAGTCAACTTTCTTCAAGACTGTTAATTCCAAATGGTTCAAAATTTCCGGCTACAAAGCAAAGCAACTATGCTTCATGGGTTTAAAATGTAATTGACATATCAAATTGTGTCCATTAATTAGACATATCAAATTACAAAAAGAAATCTAAATAATTAACAGTAGACTATCCACAAATGACTAATATTTATGCAATTTTTCTGATGGAACATACATATTACTGAAGTAGCAAAGCCTATATTATGAACTAGTACTCCTCTTCTCTGGTTTTTCTTAGAACTTAGAACATGGTAGACCAAAAGCGAAGATGATAGGCCAAACAGAAGTTTTAATTGGATTATCAACATGTCTATGAGCAAAATCAAAAGCATTTGTCGATATTTTGATAAATTAGAGTTTATAAAAAAATTTACATGCCTATTATATGTATCAAATATTCTTCGTATAAAAATTTACATGAACTAAGTCCAAGAAAAAAGTATAAAGAGAACTAATTTTATTTTATAATTTTATAATTATTATTTGTTAATTTAATCAAATTGATTTGTTCGTAACGAATTTCTTTTTTTTATGTCGATTTTTTTTTTATACGCGGAAAACTTTAATCTACTGAATCCTAAATAGACGTAGAGATAGTCATCACGTAAACGACGACAATTATCACTTGTAAATCCTTAACCATCAAACCACTTTAGGGGAGTTTTCTATATCAATTTAATAAAAGGGAAAACAGAATTATCAATATATTTTTCTCTGCTCTTTTCTGTTTGTCTTAATCTATAATTATAGTAATTCATATTAGTAGCTAATCTCCTCCTTGTTGGACTCATTTTATTACTTGGGGCATGAAGAACATATCAGAATCCTCCTCTGCAATAATTTTTTTTCAATCCAATAAGATATATAGTAAAGTTGCTATCAAGGATGGGGACAAATTTCTCAACTTCAGCACTCATTCCAATAGAAATTAACAACAACATTACTTTGATCAAGAAAGCAGTTGGGACACAATATTTTTATATTGTCTCTTGTTTCAAAGAAAGAAGGGTTATTCACATTTGATTTAATGATCAGGACGAATTGGAAGCTAAGTAGAGATAATCATAATTAGATAAAAGATAGACATATCTCTCACGTTACCAATAATATATGAAAGGTTCAATGTAATTTTGTAGAGTAATTCGGTCGAGATGTTATATGAAGAACATAAACTAGACAATAGAAGGGGAAGACGTAGGCTGTCAATAATTCGGCAGATTTAGATTCCTTTGTATCCATACACATGGTACTACATTGTATGATATATATAAGATCTATTTGTATAAATATCATCATCTACATTCTTATAATTTCGGATACGTTAAACGGTAGTGTAAATATTTATGTATATAAAGCTATAGTTTATGTGGGCAGGCTTTTGTTGTATTGGCTGCCTTTTTATTGTCTTTTGCTATCTTACCGTTACACAAATAACACTACAACAAAGTTATTCCTTACGATCTTATTCATAGAAATTCTTCCACATAAATATATTCATACCTAGAAATCCTCGAAAGCCAGTTCATAATCATCCCAGGCGTTATTTTCAACTATTCCTCCCTCTATTATTCTCTTATAAATACTTGAAGCTGCAGCCAACAATTAAAATTAATTAGACAATTAGACTTCTCATTCCTGGGTGCAGCTTGAGTGAATAACTGAGATAGACCTAGTTTAATTCCCTAGCTTACTGATAAATTAATCTTTTGAAGAAGAATTGAAGGAGGAAATCCCAGATTAAATATTCTGTGTGCAATATAGTACCTAGATCAGAGAGTGAAGAATGACAGAATCTGCATGCTGATAAGTAAAATTCTGCAGAGTGCATCATGCAGATTAATGGAAAAGCTTTTGAAAGATTTCAGTGAGGATATCAAGAGTGCAACCAGAGGAAGTAAAAGGAAAATGAGAAAAGTTATTGCAAGAATGAAAAAAGGGCAGGACAAGTTTCTTAAGAGGACAAAACTCAGAAAGGCATACCCTTACAGAATTGAGGTTTCCATTTATTTCTTTTCCATACTTATCATGTATGCATAAATGCATGTTTATGCTCCATACATACCTACAGTACATACCTACATATACAAATACACATGTATTATTAGTCATACTCTGATGTTCAGGGTAGTAGCGCAAGCGCAAATGAGATTGATGAACTGCAATATGATGCTCAGTCCTCTTCAACAGTTTACCACAGCATAGATTCTGAAGAAGAAGAAGAAGAAGAAGATCGTTTACATCTCAATCCTTCAGAATTACATCAGACTGATCAAAATGATGACCTAGATCCACAGGTAAGTCAAAATAATTAACGGTTTTAAATTTATAATTAACTTTTTAAAGTTTAATATATGTGTGTGTGTGTGTATATAGGTACCTCTATAGTGGGTTATTTTTTTATTAAAAAAAAAAAAGAATTTCTGTATCTTCCAACTTTTCCCATTTTTCATCATACATCATTTTCCCAGAAAGCCTCATGACCTATTTTTTTGGTACTAATTTCTTTCGTTGACCTTTTCCACCCATATATTTTTTGGGTCAGAAACTGTTATATATATTTTATACTTGGCCTGCAACTGTATTTCAGACTACAAGCACAACAGAGAGCGACGAGCCTCATTCTGATGCTGATCCTCCATCTTTTTTGCCAGAAAAAGATGAGAAAACCAGCTTCTTAGAAATCATAGTCGAAGACAAAAATAATGACGATATTATTGAAGATCTGGAGGCAAATCTCAAGAAATCAGATTACTCAAATCAAAAGGTTCAAAATTATTCTCCATATGCTTATATCTGCAATTAATAATGCGGATTTAGTGAAATTTTACATTGAATTGTCTATAATAAGAGCTCATTTTAGTGTAATTTAAAGCAATTTAGAGTCAAATTACTCCGAATTGTAAAAGGTATGGATGTCCGCATGCGAGAATGACTTTATTTGCAATATCTTTATTATTTCAGTTTCTAGATCAACTAAACTACTAAAGTGCTATAAATTTCGTTGCATATGCAGTTGAGCGCAGAGCAGATATTCGTCATCTTGAACTTCATCTTAGAGGTTCCAACAGCGGTTTTCGATCAACTTTCTTCGAAACAGAAAGTTCAATATGCATTGCTGAGCATGTTAATGTCTCTGTCTACAATGATTATCTGCATTTCTGAGCTTGTCTACAAAGGAAGAAGAGAAAGAGTAGCTTGGAAATGGAAGAGGGAGAAGAAAATTATGCCTTGGTTATATCATCCAGCTCCAAGTAACAGGCCTTTTGGTTCTGTCATTGATATTGTTGGAGTATCTTGTTCTATTTTTCAGTGCATTTTCACAACTACTGCTTATGCTTGTTATCGTCGACACACCAATAATCCTATCAAAATTTCCATGTGGCCCATCATTTTTTCATTGGGTTTGTTGTGTTCTAAACTTCTAGAATCTCAGAAGAGGATGTTTAATAGTTAATTACTTGAGAATGGTAATTCAAGAAAATTGTATTGTAATGATGTGGAAGTGCTGAACTATGGCTACTAACTTTTATACAAATCAATATAATAATTGATGCGGCACCGTTCCATAATTGCGTCTTATTATTTACAGCAACAACGATACAGATTTATAAACTCGTATATACAAAATGTCAAGTGATAAACTCAGATAATATTGAAGAAAATAATAAACTGAAATGATAATGATATCTCTTCAACTAGTTTCTGAGAATGGCTTAGAGCTCTTCTTAATACTCCTTGGAGGATTCTCCTGAACACAACAAACCCAGTGAAAAAACAATAGGCCACATGGAAATTTTGATAGGATTATCAATTATTGACGATAACCACCATAAGCTGCAGCCTGCGGATGTGAAAATAGAATAGGATGACTCAGCGTCAGGAAAAGTAAGCCACCCCTTTTGCCTCGACTGAATTTGTCTTCGCTGCGACTGAAAAATAGAACAAGAGGTTCCGATGATATCAGTGACAGAACCAAAAGGCTTGTTGCTTGGAGCTGGATAATAGAAGAGAGAGAAGATTTAATTTTCTTCTCTCTCTTCCATTTCCAAGCAACTCTTTTTCTTCTTCCCTTGTAAACAAGCACAGAAATGAGGATAATCATGGTAGCCATAGACGTTAACATGCTCAGTAATGCAAAATGAACTTTGTGCTGTGAAGAAAGCTGATCAAAAATCACCAACGGAACCTCCAGAACGAAGTTGGCGATAACGAAATTCAAATCCTTCTCAGGGGTTAACTGTAAATTAAAATTTAGCCATTAATTCATCTAGAAACTGCACTTCAATAATATTACCATTATTTTTTTCTTCCGTAATTCCTGTAAAACTGGTTTTCATATCTATTTCAGGTAAGACGGAGGAATGGTGAATGATCAACATCATCAATATCAGCGTCATCTCTCTTTGTTGTGCTTGTAATCTGAAATACAGTACAAAAATCAATGAACCTGAAAATTTTGATCACTAACAGTCGTAACTGGACCTGATTGTTGAGCTTGATCAGTATCCGAATAGTTGCATATGCTGATCTCCTTCTTCTCCTCGGTTCCTTCCTTGGATCTTCAAAAATCTGAAGAGACAAAACATCATCTCTATCCATTAACTGTTCAACAAATTTTTGCACAAAATTTTGACATTCGAATTGAGATGATCCTACAAAGTACAAACTTCAAAATGTAAGAAAGAAGAGAAGTTGCTTGGAAAATACATGAGACTTATAATAAAGAAAACACCTTGAGCAATTTTTCATACAAAGTTTGTGAAAGTTTTCAATAATTACATTCATACCACCAATTCATTATTTACCAACCACAATATGTAAAATATATATTTTTTTATTATTTATAAAAAATATTGAAAATAACTTATTATTATTTTTATTATTTTGCAAAATTGCTCAAATTATTTTATTTTTCTTAATATTTTTAAGAAACTAGAATATATTTATAATTAATGTACTCATATTAAATTTTAACAGGGCAAATAATATTAGTTTAATATCATATTTACTTAAAATTTAACATTTAATAATCTGTCATATTTTACATTAATAATCAATAATTTTATTCAACATCATATATTAATAATCAACTATTAATTTTTCAAATAAAACTTTAATGAACTTAATTTTTGTTCCTTTGATGTTAATAATTAATAAAAAAAATTAAAAAGATTAGATAAGTTATTTGAAATTTCAGATAATCCATATATTTTTTTTCATAAATTATAAAATTAAAATAATAAAATAATCCATTGAAAGGGATAATAATTCTAAGAAAGGGTCAGTTAGTCATTTTGCGACGAATTGGGGACCTATTTGTTACAAATGGATAAGATATGATCTTAATAGTAAAATAGTAAAACTTTGGTGGCCCCATTTCAAATATGTATAATTACATATTTCCTCTCATATTAAAAAAATATCGCAAATTGCCCCCTCATGTCCTTCTCGAAAACTCTCCGTCCGCTCACGACATTAATCATTTACAGTGTTCCTTCTTCTCTAAACACGTCTTTCTTTTTCTCATAAATTTCTCCGCTCCCTGAAAATTTTTTCTCCACCGCCGGAAAAATGAAGAACGTTAATAGACCCAGTTATCTCCTATTATTCCTTCTCTCTTTCTTGCTTTTATCCTTCTCTTTCTCCTCCGTTCTCGCCGATTCCCACTTCGAAGGTTTCGATGCGGAAGACGACGTCGTCGAGGAAGAAACTCTAGAAATCCATAGAGTCACCGATCTCCCATTAACTCAGTCCGATGCGTCTTCGCCTCCTGTCACGATTACCCATCTCAACTCTCCAGACATCCAATCTGTTTCGGATTCAGACCCGAATCCGACTCCAACGAATTCGGATCCTCAGACAAAAACTCCGTCGACGACGACGACGTTTGATTACTGGGACGAGGACGAGTTCGAAGGCGTTCCGGTTCCAGAAGAGCCGGCTGAAACCCCGACAATTACCGAAAATGTCTCGGCCGGTCAAACCGCTGATCAGAAAACGACACAAGAAGTGAAAAACGTTACCGTTTCGAGGAAACCGAGATCATACACTATTGAGATTGCTTGCGTCGCGTTTTTGATCATGTTTCTCATAAACTACTTCACGGGTAGACGGGAGAATGAGAATCTTGCGTTAGCCTGGGTGGCGAAGTTTGCTACGAAAGATTCGATCTTTGAAAAGAACTTCAGTCTATTGGGCGTCGGAGAAGGAGATGACTCGCCGTTGCTGCTGAAGGAAGGTCAAAGCGTGTTCAAATTCTACGCAAGTGGTCGTAGATATTGTTCGGGATTGCTGGCGACGATGGAGTTGAAGAGCAGACACGATTTGATGTCAAGATTGTATAATATGGTGGTACCTTGCAGGGATGAGATCAGTTTTGAAGTTTATATGAACGATGACGCTATGGACCATGTGGTGTTTGCACTAGCAAAGAAGAAGGCAGCGAAAGTGATGCAGAAAGAGGTGAAGGATTTGAATAGGTTCGCTAGTTTGGTGGCTGCACCGAGTAGTGGGAGGAAATGGGTGGTCGAAGATTTGGCGGTTGTTTCGGAGACTAAGGAGGTCGTTGGGGATTTGATCACGGATGCAGCGCTTGAACAGGTTGGTTTGTGTTATTGTTTTGTTGCCACTTTCATTAATGATTGTTATTTTGATAATTTTGTATTATTTATTGACATTGTTGTGTTTAAATATTGCATTTGTCGCTGTTTACTGTAGTATCTAGATCAAGTACTAAAATATTGTGGTTTTGTGATGATTTAAGAGAATTGGTTAGTAACATGATAAAGTGATTAGTTCACAGAAATGAATTTGGTCTGCAAGAACAGTATCAGCAATCCAACTGAAAGGAGTATACAAACGAAAAAATATCTTTCCAAATTAGAGACAAAGGACTGAAATAGGTCTCCCCTTTTAGACCATTGTTGTTTACCAATTATACAAAATTAAAGTGGAAGGGGATATTTCTAAACTTTGATGAAAGAGAGGCCCAAAATTTTACTTTGTCTCAGAGGTACGAAATATCCTCTATGGTCTTCAAAAATTCTGCTTCTCTGTATCCACAGTACCCCTGAAAACTGAAAAATAATTGTATAATCGAACACCTTCATAAGGTAGCAGCTTTTTCTACCCCTGAAAGTAGTATGTGTACTAAAATACTCTTGTACTATGTTGTTTCCAATAAAAAACCAAATAAAATGTTGATTGCCAATTAGACAAATCGGCAAAAGAAAAGAGTGCATGGATTCCATGTGGAAATCCACCAAATTTATAGCACCGTCTGTTGGTGATTCACCATTTATATATGTACAGCTGACCCTTCCTAGGAATAAGTCCTAGTGTATTCTAATAAGCCAAGCAATTATGCTTGAGAAGGCCTTGTGATCGTTGTCATCCCTTTTTACAATATATTAGCAATACAACAAACCTATTAACTTCTGTTTGTAGGCAATGAATGATGTAATTTTGGTTTTTGATGTGTAACTGGAAGGTCTTGCAAATGGACAAGGCAATAGTAGGTGTCATAACTAAAATTTAATTCCACAAGTGTCTTGTTGCTGAAATCCTGTTGGGGAATTGAATCCTCTTAAAATTGTGCCGGTATGTCTTTGTTTCACAGTGTTTGCCTTGATATATTTCTCTCTTCTTTGAATATATTTTTCTATTGATTAAATAGTGTTTTAAGGCAGCTTCCTTTTCGCAAAGTCTTTGTTGATTTGCTTGATTTTGAATCCTTGATTTTTAAGTATTTATTAAGCCTGCCGTATGGAAATGTTGGATCTTCCTTTAATACATAAAATGCTTTCTTTAGTTTGATCCTTTTTCCATGAAACCATATTTCTTGTGGTTGCTTTGCTTGTTTTTCTTTGAGGTATCCATTCAGGATTGACTTCATGGCAACTTAAATGTTTTTATCTAAACAAATAAATATTATATTTTTATTTTTTACTGTGCATATCCAGTTGCTTGTGCTTTATTCTGTGCTTCATTTATATCTCATGCTCATACTTTCTACAAGTACTGCTTGCTTTATTAGTTCGTGTGGCAGTATTAGTCTCCTTAAAGTAGGCAGCATATATAAAATTGCAAGACATTTTTCAGGTATTTGGTGAGAAGGCTTTTGAGAAATACGGAAAGCATTTCATTTCAATGCATTTTTCTGATCAACACCCTGGCACACACAAGAAGATGCTGTTGTTTAAGTTTGCCCTACCTGATGTCAACACCATGGGTGATATGACACGATTGGTGGCTCTCATACCCTATTACATCGATTTAATTGGACGTTACAAGCTCAGCCCTCAGGTCTGTTAAACGATAATTATCTTAATTTTAATTGACTATTTTGC
>JAVXUL010000013.1:1225302-1247238 GCA_035590515.1 Trichilia minutiflora | reverse complement strand
GAGGCAAAGCTCTCTGCAGAGGCTATTCGCAAGAAGGAAGCAAAAGACCGTGCCCGTCAAATGAAGAAGGCAATGCCTAAGGTAAAGATGACCCGAGCTCACTAGACAATTTCACACCCTTTGTCACGTGGTATTCTGGAATCTGCCTTGTACTTGATTTTCCGAGTATCACTAGTTGGCTTAACTAGCCTTTACATAGGTTTTTGGCCTTGTCGTGTCCTTACGGAAATGTACTTCAATTTTAATTGTATTGACTAGCTAATATCCAACATTTACCACATCTTTGTGGGTTTTGAAATGCTCCAAAATTTAGTGTTTTAGAAACCATTATAAAGTTTATATCAGATGACTTTTTACATCATTTTGTAGCATTTTCTTTTAGTCATATGACAACTTGGAATGTTTCAATGAGATTTTTTTCTCTTATTTTTTTCGATTCCTTTTTAGAGGTTTACAAAAATAATTCACTTGCCTCGAAGGTCCCTCATTCTCGTATCTTTTAATCTAGGACTGAATAATATTACTGGGAGCTATTGATCTTAAGAAATTCGGTGCATTCAGAAGGTTCATTTGAATTTGATGTTTACTTCCGTCATAGAAGCTTGGGCCTCCACTGCATTAGAATTCCTCCACTAGACTTGGGTTCATATACATTAAAGATAAAAATTATTGACACAAATTATTGAATCTAATTGATGTAATACAGTGATACTAATGTATAATGATAACATAATACACATTATTTACTTCAATTAATAACGTTGATGAAGTTTATATATGTAGTAGTGTAGTGTTCATTGATTCTTTCATGATTAATTGAAAGATTCAATACCCTTCACAACTTATTATTCAAAAAGAAATCATTAAAAACATCATTTCTCTTTCCATCTCCACGTGACCTCAACATTTATTATTAAACATTACAGAATGAAATGAGTTTATTACAAGGTTCCATCTCCAGTCAAGATTGCGTTGATCATGAGATTGATGTATCCTCTGTATCATCTAATTCTCTTACCTCTTTATTAACCTTCTGAAAATATGATTTATTCGTTAATCAGTACTGATTATCACAACTTTTCTCCCGAGAGTTGAATACATTTTGGTATAATTATGATTAAATCAAGGAGTTCGCTCTTCTAAGCAAGGCTGCCATAGGTGTGAAGCTTTTGAACTTCCTTTTGAAGAACAGTAAAAGAGCAGAACCTACCAGGGGCCAAGTGGTGGTGATGGCAATACATGCTAGTAACCAAATGGATATCCTGCTGTGTCGTGAAAGCTGATCTATACGTCTTCTTATGGGTATAATTAAATCATCGACATCTGGTTTTGGTGGATGCCCAATGCCTGGTTTTGACGGCTGCATGAGATCATTTCCAGGAAGGGTTTCCTCTGTAGTGGAATCAGTCTTTTCTGTTTCTAAATTAGTGTCCTCATATTTCTTAATTTGAGCAACGGCCTCATTTGATGTTTCTTCTTCTATCTTGTTTGATGCTGTAGTGCCTATTGCGGCCACCATTCCATCTTCTGTAACATTTAAGTAAGGCCCTTGATCGATTGAAGATTCTACCGTAGTTGGCACTGATGAAGACTCCTGAACCTGCAGGACAAAATAACAAGTATAATTTTTCTCAAACTAACAATTATAGATGGCCCAGAAAATTCTTTCATTTTGTAAATAAACTACTATAATTGGTTGCTGTGTATGTGTGTTTAAGCACGTAAAGAATCCCACACCTTCTTTCCTCTGTTTACAAATGGACTGGTTTGTAGGGCATCAAAAAATCCGTTAACAGCTCTCACCCACCTGCAAGAAAATGGAAGAAGTAATGTTTATTGATAGGACAATGGACATACTCATCAAATATGTAATTCCAACAAAATAGTTACAGCCTAATAGAAAATTTTCTCCGAGTAAACTCAGCATAAAATATGATATGCCAACTCGAACAAAGAGATTCATATATGAATACGTTTGTGTGTAACACGTCCTATGAGACAATTCTTAACAAGTAAGTGAAATGCCAGATTGAATGCACGAGCCTTCAAAAACATTTTAGACGAGCATGCAGCTCTAGTTACCAATGGATGCTTATTCCGTTCATTCTACGCTAACATAACCAATTCCAAGACTGAATTCCACCAATTTATTAAAAAGGATCTAGTAAACAACCGCCAGGTATACATTTGACCATTTGATTACTGAAGCTGCTGGACAAACACAAACACAATGATAATGACATATTACAAAAGATTAAAAGAAAAAGGAAAAGAAAAAAAAAAGAAGAGAGAAGAGAGAGAGAGAGACAAAAAATAAATCACTGGAGATACTGATAGAGAGAAACCAAAAGTTACCACAAGCTTGTTGCAGTTATCCCTTCATAAAAGGCTAGATGTCCCCCATGCTCAGTGGTAGCAAAGATAATGCTTTCATTTGCCCTATATTTATGAATCAAACAGATTAGTTTCTCACATGGTAGCTATTTTTTTCTTTTTTGTTTTGCCTTCCTACATAGTAAACAGAATTTATGTAAATTTTCCTGAAAGATGAATGAAACAACTGGTATGTTTCTCATATGCATGCTAAAGTAATTTCCCCTTTTTCATAAATTTCATTAGGACATTCAGTGAATACTATAACAAGCTTCACATCTTCGTGATATTGACCTGTGGTCAATAAAACTGATCATGGCTTTCGAGTGACTGCAAGAATAAACAGAAAACTAAAAGGCAATTGTTTAATCATGATACCGGGACTTACCTGCATTCATCCCATGGAATGGCTTCCCTTGTACAAACTGGATCATCCAAGGCACTGATGCAGAGGAGAGGCACTGATATATTTCTCACAAAATTAGTACTACTGGAATGCCTATAATAGGAGTCGACAGTCTGGGAAAAGAATATAAAAGTTCATTAGGGCCTAGAGACAGATTGTTGAACAGTTTTAGCTTACTTGAATACCGGTTTGGTAAACAAGATAATCTTTATCTGTTGCAGCCAAAAAAATGAAGAATATTGAACATAAGTACCTCAAACTTTCCAAGAACACGAGTTGCATAGTCATCAAAGTCCCGAACAGAACTTGACTGTCAAGACACAAAGGGAGATAATAATGTCATTGGCTTATGCTTGCTGCAACTTTATTTAAGTCCATGTAAATCTGCTTATGCTTGTGATATGCACATATATCCAAGGTAAAAGTCAAAAATAAATGAAGAATGTACCTTTTTAATGCCTTCCCAATCTGTAAGACGAGCCAAGATAGATTGATGCCTACAGAAAACACGATTTATGATGATTAAAACAATATGAAAGATCAGGAAATTTAGATGCTGAAAAGCAAAATGAGAGCTTTAGAGCAACTAGCATTTTTCCATAAGAGAATCATTTTTTGAAAAAATATAAATAAAAAGCATATAACGGAAAAATTAGTGTGAAAACGTACAATTTTGCATAACCTTGAAGACCAATTGTTAGCACTCTGTCATAAAATTTCTGAACAAGCTTGCGGTTGATGAATCTGTCACATATCTGCAAAGAACCCAAAGCCATATGCAACTGTAGATGAGATTAAAAGTAAAATAATGAGCATCAACAATGAGATTTATGAATCTTTTGACTTAGAATTGATAGTGCTATAAGGAGCTCAGTAACTATTAATGACAAATGAATGTCAGAATTCATAAAATATTGATGATTGCAGACAAGAAAGTTTCAATATGTTTACAGGAAATATTTTATCTTGTAACAGAATTAAGTGAAGGATATGAAGGGATACAAAAACAGTTATTGATAAAAATACTAACCAAGAGATCCCAGGGGCAGCAGACAGCTGCAGCTCCAACAATAGGAGTATTAACCCCATCCTCTCCAAGATATTTCACCTGGAAAAAGCACTCCATGTTATACTACACAAAATATACACCTATAATCTAAATTAGAATACCAAGGCTATAAAACAGAAGTTTATTACACTCAAGAATGAATAATCAAGGATTGGCACAAGCAGATTCGGCAATCATGGCAACTAGCTCTCAAGTAAGGCATGTCTATTTGGAAAACTAGTTGCAACACCAGAAAGAATGTTAAGGTTGACTTTTTACAAGTACGTAAAACAACAGAGAAATAGTTCACAGACATTATTGCAGCCATTAGTTATATTAAAAAATCCAAAAACTAAAAAGGGATTACGTTTTTCCTACAAGTATATCTAATTATTTGATTCCTCAAAATACATTTGTCTGCCAAGGGAATCATTTAACGCCTTCAAATAGCCATTGTATTAAAGGGTGTTTTCCATATAACATGATAAGGGGTATCCCTATGTTGAAAATGTAGAATAGTACTGGTAAGAATTCAGTTCAAAGACATTGACAGACTTAGAGCATGCAAGCAATCACCTTACAGTAATTTAGAAATGAAAAATGAAGATATGATAGAAGTTAAACAGGATTCAGGGCCTCAAAGTTTAAGTATTCTCAATAAACAGGAAAAAGAGTAATGGAAGATTTATATACCAGAATATTGGCACCGATGCTAGTTCCAACAGCATATAGAGGAGCTTCTGGATATTGATAATGAATATGATCAATGACTCTCCTAATATCCTCTGTCCATCCAGCATTATAAAAGCGATCAGACTGATCATGGATTTCTCCAAAGCGACAAAGAAACCTTGTTAGCCAAGAATTTATCAGGAAAATATAAATCTCTGATCTTATAATTAACAAAAGACAAAAAAAAAATTGAACTGTCCCTAAACACAAAAAATTAGATTGTTGATTGCACATTTCTCAAAACATGAAGATAATTATAAAAAAAGAAGGAAATGATTAAAAGAAGAAGAATCTCCTTGACATTTCAATGAAAATAAAGTCTTTAACAATGTAATATCCCTCTCTTTAATCATAGAACAATTCATGATGCATAGGGGAATAAATCAACAAGTTCAAAAATATCATTCACTGACCATCCATCAGGTTTAAGCAAAATAATACAATTCTAACACTATCTCTTCTAATCAATAATCGGAATCATAGATGAGAAAACCAGAAAGGCTGACTATCGAATATCATAGAGAGAGTTCAAACAAAGAAATTAAATGCATATGAGAATATATTTCATAGGAACTCACAGTAAGTGCAATGCCTCCAAGCCCACGATGATTGCTTACAACAACATTGCAGCCCTGTCTTGCCATCTTGAAGGCGAGATGCTTTACATACTGTTTCACAATACATGATTGAAAGATGTTTGAAAAATGAAGGTAAAAAGTAGGCAATAGAAAAGCAGGTTTTGTTAGCATACTAAGAATAGAAACATCAACAACATTGGTTTTATAAAATTGATTTTCTGTCTTCATCTCCGAGTTGGACGACAGAAAACATATAACAGGTATCTAAAACTGTAAAGAAAGGTACAGTAATAATAATAATATATAAAATGACAAAAAAGAATGGGCAAATTGACATTAATTTACTGTATTGACATATTTAAAGCTTTTTTCATCTCATGTGGCAACTCTTTTAGCGTACCAAAGTTGCCAATTTAAAATTTGTAAATTGAAAAAAAAAAATTAGAAAAACAGAAAAGAACTTACAGCTGCAGTAGAATCGCTGGTTAAGCCAGGAATCACAACCAAAATAGAATTTTTATCATATTTTAGAATGCTTTCATTCTCATGGGTGAAACCTTCAATAACTGAAAATCACAAATTCAGAAATAACAGTAAGTACCAAATACCTATTAATGTCATTGAAAGGCCACATGGTTCCCAACTACAAATAAAATAACCTCAGTTTAATTATAAAAAGTGACAAAATATGTTGATTTTGTCTTATTAAAATTAGGGTTGTCTTACGCACGCATGCACATATTTTTGTTGAGATATGAAAATCCCTTACTAAAAGTGGGTCACTTCTATACCAAGAAAGTATTTCAGTTTACCAAGCTCTTTGATCTCAAATTCATTCACCAAGCATCTCTTTAACCTTTCAATTCCTTCCGTATTGTCTCTAGTCACTATTATGTCATCCACGTAAACCAATAATATTGTAACTTCCCTTGGAGCTAAATGTCTCACAAACATGGTACCATTGCCTTGACTCTGTCTGAATCCAAGACTTAGAATAATTGTGATAAATCTACCAAATCAAACTTTTGGAGATTGTTTGAGTCCATACAATGCCTTTTTCAATTTACATACTACTTGTCCTTCATTTGTAGAACTAAATCCTGGAGGAAGTTTCATGTAGATTTCTTCTTTAAGATCCTCTTGTAAGAAGGCATTTTTAACATCAAATCGCTGCAATCTCCATCCAAATTTGGCTGCCAATGACAATAACACTCTCACTGTGTTCATCTTTGCAATTAGAGCAAATGTCTCAAGATAATCTGAGTCATAGGTTTGAATATAACCTTCGACAATCAATCTTATCTTATACCTCTAATGAGCCATCATATTTATATTTCATAGTAAAAACCCACCTACACCCAAATGGCTTTTTCTCTTTTGGTGATTTCACCAAATCCCATGTCTTATTGTTTTCCTGGAGCCTCCACCTCCATGGTATTCCTCCAATTTTCATCTTTTAATGCCTCAAATAATGTTTTGAGAATGACAACACTATTAAGGCTAGTGAGAAATGCCTTATGATTATGGGATAGTTTTTTTGTAAGACATGAAAAGATATAACGGGTGTTGGGTACAAGCCCTGCTTCCTTTCCTAATAACTATAGGGATGTACATCACTTCACACCAATTCGAATGTACATCAGCAGAAGGAGTAAGATTGGCTATATTACAAAAGAGACAAAGAAGTTTGTTGTCCCAACCTACACCATTTGGGACATTGAAAATTCAATGGTAATGACCTTGTTGGTTAATTCCATGGCCAAGGAGGTCGGTGCCAATTACATGTGCTACTCCACCACTAAAGGCCTCTGGGATAATGTGTCACAGATTTATTCTAACCTTCAAAATCAATCCCAAGTGTACGAGTTAACATTGCGACTTGGAGAAATTCAACAAGGAGAGGATTATGTTACAAAATATTTTAATTCTCTTAAGAAAATCTGAAAGGATCTTGACTTGTTTAATGATTATAAATGGAAACCATCAAATGATTGTAGTCATTTCAAGAAGATGATAGATGTCAGCTCTCTGTTCAAATTTCTTACTAGTTTGAACATTAAATTCGACGAGGTGCATGGTCAAATTATTGGGAAGAACCCACTAGCTCTAACTGGTGGAGTTTTTGTTGAGTACACCGAGAGGAGAGTCGTAGATATTGTCAAATACAATGTTTGCACTGAATCCCTCTCTCTGAGAGTATTTTCTCTATTAAATAGAAAAGGATTTCCTGAATACATGCCTCTAAATGAGCTGATTATGCTACATATAATAAGTCAATTATTTCAGCTATGTCTATGCCTATAATTAAGCTAACTATTTACAGCAATAATATTGACAAGTAAGGCAATATAATATTACAATTAAATACAGATCTAATCTAGTGACATCCTCCTCAAATTGATGCTAATCGATCGAGAAGCATCAATTTGCCCACAAGAAATGAATGTCGTTGATGAGTCAAGGCTTTAGTAAACACGTCAACAATTTGTAAATTAGTGGAAATATGAGGAAGGGAGATGACTTGACGGTCCACAGCCTCACGAATTGAATGACAGTCTACTTCAATATGCTTGGTGCGCTCATGATAAACTGGATTAGTTGCAATTTGAATGGCACTAGTGTTGTCCGCATGGAGAGACGTAGGACCATTTTGAGGAAAACCCAGTTCAGCCAACAATCCACGAAGCCAAACAATTTCAGAACACGCAGCGGACATGGCACAATATTCGGACTTAGTCGAGGATTTGGAGACACGATCTTGCTTCTTACTTTTCCAGGATATCAGTGAAGAACCCAAGAACATACACCAGCCTGTTACTGAACGGCGGGTATCTGGACAACCAACCCAATCAGCATCACTAAAGGCCTCCAAACGAGGACAAGAACTAGCAAGAAAAAACAAACCACGAGCAAGTGTTCCTCGAAGATATCTAATCATACTCAAGTATGTTTAGCAAATTTTTTAGGAAAGAAATCCGAGGTCAAACAATATTTTAGAGATTTTTTTCTCATGATTGAAAAGCAATTTCAAATTAAGATTGCCATTTTAAGAACAAATAATTAAACTGAATATTTTAATCAGTACTTGTAAAAATTTCTTTTTAGAAAAGATGTTGTTCATTAATCCACTTGTCGTGATACATTACAACAAGATAGAATTGCTGAGAGAAAAAATAGATATTTGCTTAAAGTTGCCTGTGCCATCATGTTTTTAATGAATGTTCCTAAATATCTTTAGGGTAATGCTCTGTAAAGATGATTTAAATTATATAGCTCTTCAGTAAATTCGATAGAACAAAGGACTAGATTGGTAGGACAAATTAAGGTCGAAAGCTGAAGAAATGAAGCTAAGAAGCAGGATGAAACCTGTGCAAGAACCTTTGCTAGGATTAGTGTCGATCTTAGGGCCGGTCTTGGCTTGCTGGATGAAATTCGAGGGCTAATTGTGTTTGGGAATTTTTGGACATGCATGAACAGCGCCAAATTGATTTGGACAGACACTGGATTCTATCAAAGGTCTTAAAACGAAAAAATTTAGCTTGCTTAATTTAATTAGGATTGGTTTAAGGTTTCCACAAAACTATAAATAGAAGTTAGTTTTTTAATTGAGAGGGGAATTGGGAGAATAAAAAGAGAGAGAAATTTCCTAGGGTTGAATGAAAGGGTCTTAGAGGTGAGCTAGAACTGTTAAAAAAATTTATAAGCTTAGAATAGGGAGAAAAAGCGTAGTTATTTTAAGAAACTATAATTGATATTGTATCTTTTAAAATCTCCATATTAATACACAATCTTCTTTTATGAATTTCTAGTGCTCTTGTGTGGTTTGATTGTTTGTTTGGATTATTATGGATTGAATTTCTTGGTTTATACAGGCGGTATCAAGGCACTTGGTTTTTTTTCTACATGCTCTTTTAACTGTATGCTATTTGATTATTAGAATGTCATCTCAAGTCTTGAAATTTAAAACACCATTAAATTGTTTAAAAAATGCCTTTCCCACATCTTGGTTAATTGTAAATTTACCTTTGAAAGTTTTCGATTGTACATGTTATGATTACATACCAAATAACTTTCAATCAAAATTGGATCCAACATCTGAAAAATGTGTCATCAACGGTTGTGCTTCTAATAAAAGCAGTTATAAATGTTTTAATCCTGTCACAAGAAATTTTTTTGAGAGTATCGATATAACTTTTGTCGAAGATCAACCTTTCTTTCAAAAAAATTCTCCTTAGGGGTAGAGTGTAATTGAGGAAGATAATTTTTGGGAAATTATAATTCTACCTATGTCCAATGTTTTTAAGTCAATGACTTAATCAATTTTGATAAAAATCAAGAAATAACTTTTCAACAAATGAAAACTCGTGATGTCTAAATCCTACTTTATCAGATATTGTTGCATCAGAAACAGAGGAGAGGTACTCAAAAAAGACCATAATATTTCTCATTTTGAGTTTTAGGTTTATTCCAAAAAAAGATTTCACAAAGTTTCTACGATACCAATTATTTTCCTAGTAGACGTTCAATCTGATTCATCAAGTAATGGTCCTTCCACAACCACTTAGGATAATCCGCCCATTCTTCCAATTCCTTCTCTATCACTTGAGTTGCCTGGTTCATCCTCTAATGATCTTAATCTTTCAATAGCTCCAAGAAAAGGAACCTGAACTTGCACTAGACATCCTATTGTAAAGTATTTGTCCTATAAAAGATTGTTAGATAATCATAAAGCATTTGTGTCTAGGATTTCTAATATGTTTGTTCCAAGAACTACTTAGGAAGCATTAGGTGATCCAAACTAGAAGTTGATAATAATGCAAAAGATGAATGCTCTCAGGAAGAATGACACTTGTAGTGTGATTGACCTATCAATTGATACGAAGACGGTTGTAAGCAATTTTACCATGAAATATAAAGCCAATAGTAGTTTGGAAAAATACAAAGCAAGACTCATCTCAAAAGGATTCACTCAAACTCACTGTATAGACTACCAAGAGACTTTTGCTGCTATTGCTAAAATAAATTCCATCAGAATACTCCTTTATCTTGCAATTAATTGTAACTGGCCACTCCATATACATTCTTAAATGGAGAACTGCAAAAAGAAGTTTACATGGATATACCATCTGGATTTGAAGAATGTATTGGAAAGGGTAAAGTGTACAAGTTGAAGAAATCCTTATATAATTCAAAACAAACCCCAAGAGCCTGGTTTGAGCGCTTTGAAAACGTTGTCAAGAGATACAGCTTTTCACAGAGTCAAGCTGATCATACATTGTTCTTCAAACACTAAACTAAAGGTAAATTACCTATCTTAGTTGTGTATGTGGATCATATAAAAATGACAGTGGATGATCTTGATGAAATCAACAACTTGAGAAAGAAGTTGGATGCTAAATTTGAGATCAAATACTTGGAAACTCTAAAGTGCTTCTTAGGTATGGAATTTGCTAGATCCAAGGAAGGTATTTTCATAAACCACCATAAGTATTTCTTGATTTACTTAAAGAAACAAGCATGGTCGGATGCAAGGTGACAAATACTCCGATTGAGCCTAGTTTAAAGCCAGAATCAGCTACTGCTAACAAAATGGTTGACCAAGAACGATACCAAAGATTAGTTGAAAAACTAATCTATTTAGCTCACACATAATCTGATATAGCTTTCACTAGTCAATTCATGCACTTATCTGGGACTGCTCATTTTGAAGCTGTGTCCATAATTTTAAGATATTTTAAGGGACCTCCTAACAAGGGATTTCTCTTCAAAAACAGAGGTTATCTTCAAATAAAAAGTCTACACTTATGCAGATTGGGTAGGTAGTATAACTAGCTAAGATCCACCTCAAATTACTACACTTTTATTGGAGAAAATTTGGTAAGTTGGAGGAATAAAAAATAGTCTAGTAGCAAGTTGTAGTGCTGAAGCCGAGTTTTGTTCAGTGACAAATGAATGTTATGAAGTTTTATGAATAAAAAGGTTTCTGGAAGAATTGAAGGTTCCTATACCACGACCTATCAAGGTTTATTGTGACAACAAGGTAGTAATTTCAATCGCTTACAATCCAGTTCTACATGACAGAACAAAACATATAGAAGTGGACAAACACTTCATCAAGGAGAAGCTTGACAATGGTGTAATATGCATGTCCTACATACCAACCACTAGCCAAATTGTTCATATTCTCACCAAGGGTCTTCCTAAGGCTCAATTGGAAAGTTTTACTAGCAAGCTTGCCAAAGATTCCTAAAATAATTGTAATTAATATGTACTATATATGGCATGTAGATAGGTTGTCATATTGTAGCCCGGCTGTCAAAGAGGGATTTTAGGGAATAATTGATTAGGTATTTATTTCTCTTTAATTAGGAAGATTTGTTATCTTTTTTGTACATTAGCATGGAACTCTGTATTCTCGTGTAATTCTAATTTTCACTCAAAATCCTATTCTTTGTTTTTACATCCAATTCACATGAAAATACATCAGTTTAATAAAGGAGATATCATCAAAACGGACCATTAGGATATGTTAGCCAATCCAAAGCAATCGTTCCACCATCTGGAGTAAGAAGTAGGTGTCTGAATATAAGCAACACATCAGTATGTATTGAAGAATAAGCAAAAATAAAATTAATAAATCAACATTAAATCTCACAAATCTTCCTAAACTTCTGTAGAAGATATATACTACAAGTAGGAGTAGGCATCATATTAAACACAACCCAAACAATAAAATTCTTCCTCTACCTTGTTAACAAATTCCTATTATATAAATAAATAAATTATAAATGTGTTTAATCAAAAAATTGTCAAATTTGAAATGAACTTATTCTAAAACTTCTACAAAATTCAAATAAAATTTGAAATAAGATTTCCCATTTGTCTTTACTCTTTGCCCTTCCACATAAGCGCAACCCCAAAATCCCAACGATTGATCATACTTTAGCTTGAAATATAAGAAATAATTATATGAGAATCATTTCAAACATTAAAGTGATGTTTAAAATGTTCAAATGCTGATACCAAATGTATAAATTGCATTTTCTTCTTTTTCTAATTTCTTTCCTTTTTTTCATTTTTTATTAGTATATATAAACAAACTCCCTTCCCATTCCAAATGTGAGCAGGATTTGAACATTAAACCTCTTGTATCACCCAAAAGATGATACCACCTGAAGTCCTGAACCAACTATTATTCACAATTTTAGAGTCTCCTAATATTTACATCCTATGTTTTTTTTTTCAAACCTTCGTATTAAGCTTTGGAATATCTTGTTTACAAAAAAGGTCATATATATTCTGTTGTAATTTACTGCTGAGTTAAATTCACACTCAGCGAACTTATAGTAGGTACTATTAATTCATAGCTAAGTAAAAACTAAAATAAAAACAAAAAAAACTTTTATGCTAACCGTTTATAAGTAATATCGGGTGCCCTCCCAAAAAAGCTAAGGAAAGCTGTCTGGAGATGAGGACTTGAAAGCCATGGAGTTGACAGGTATCTGCATAAATCGTCAGAACGAAAATATTTGAATTAACTCCATTGCCATCATTAAACTCAATCAAAATACAGAAAGTCTACTGGCTCCAAATTTCATCATAAGCACTCTAATTTTCACAATCCTGCCTTAAATTTATCACAAATCCCCCATACAAACGATTTAACGGAGAAATACTAGAAATTCAAATTAGAATCAACGAAATTTCCTGAATTAAAATAGCATAATAGACAGAAACTCAACAAAGGAACCAATGCAAACATGTAGCACATTGTAAACTCCAATAATCGGAAGAAGAAATTTTGACCTTCCGTGAAGGACGTGACACTTGGCAGCAACGGATTGGAATATCTTGGATGAAGCGTTGTAGGACAATTTCACACGATCGCCTCTGAATCCGGTGAAGAAATCTCTGAGAAAATGAATCTCCAAAAAAATGTAGAGGAAGGTAAAGAAAATCAGTAGAGAGAGTAAGAAATAGTGAGACAAAGGAATCAGAGAAAGCGCTTCGAAGAGAAGCTCGTAAGGTGAAGGTGAAGGTGAAGCTGAAGATTGAGGTGAAATTACGGATTCAGCCATTAGCAGATGACGAAGGAGGAAGAGGGAGAAGAAACGAAGAAAACGAGAACAAAAGGATTCGTTTTGTTTGTTAAGTTTATTTTGGGAGTTGAGTTGACGGTATTACCACGTCATTACATAATTAAAAATAAGGGCAATTATTATACAAACCCTCAATATTTACTTAAATTACAAAAAAATTAATTAACTATCAACTTTCTCCCATCTATAACTAATTTTACATTTTTTATAAAAAAAATTGAAATAATGTATCTTATTTTTTAAATAATTTCAAGTACAAATTTTTAACCTTCCATTTATTTTCATCTTATGGGTTATCAATTGACATTAGTTAACATTTAAAAAAAAAGTAATTTATCAACTGAATCATATAGATCATTTGACAACTATCCTAAATCATAAACGATACTAAATACAAAATAAAATCTTTAATCCAATATCTTTGATACTTTAATAAAGATAATATTAATCTTAAAATGAGAATTGAACTTCTCTTTTATACTTTAACAGAAAAAATCTTAAAATAAAAATTAAATTTGAAATACTAAACCTATACAAATTCATCCCCTACCATCATGTCATCGGAAAATTATTTTTTTTATATATATTTCTTTTCCTTAATTCTATATAGATGGATGACCAATCTTAACCACTAAGAAACAAATAAATACAGTATTCAAACTATAAATAATTATAATTGGATGATAATAATAATTTTTTAATAAGTAAATATATTCAGATTTAATTTTTCAACATATCATCTCATACTCATGGTTACGTACAAAACTGCAATTACATATAGAGAGATATAAATACATACACACACGCATGCACATGCACACATATATAATCATATACAACTATGAAATTATCATATTATGATGAATTAGTGTAATGAATTTTCAGTATTCGAGCAAATTAAAATATATTACGTAAAAATTAAAAAATGTAACGTAAAAATTGAAACACCAAAATAATTATTACAACTAAGGCTAAAATTTTGTAGTACAAACATAAATACGATTTTTTTTTCCAATTTTTACGTTCGTATTATATAAAATAAAATTCAATTATTTAAAAAAGAAAGTAAATAAAATGACTGAAATGGACCTAAAACAAATGGAATAACTTTAAAAATTAATGACTTAAAAATTGTTGTCATTATTTGAAAGAAATCTCGTCCTTAGTAGCTACCAATCTTTCTTCCAATTCACAAATCCCAAGTGTTAAAGAGATAAATTTACTTATTGTAGCAAGGTCATAAAGAGCAAGCACAACAGAGAAAAAGAGAGAGTTGCCCAAAGTGTTAAACAATAAGCAGTCATCTTCAGCTCTGGCATCGACTTTATGTACAACTCATGGCGAAACAAAACAAGGTCAATATGTCTGAACATTAAATTATAGCAAAATATCCTTCGTCCAACATCCAAATTCAGGATCCAAAACTTCAGTGTAATTTTTTTTTAATTTTTAATATTGAAATGCGTAGCACTTACAAGATCAAAGGAAACGAATGCTTAAAACTCATTTTCTCTAGCACTTGCTTTCAATAGCATTGCTCCGAACTTACGTCAGTACCAGCTAGCAATAAACCACAAAATACTTCAACTTTTAGGTTTCTTTGGAGTGTCTGAATTCTCATTCTCGTTCTTGCGCTTTATCCCCAAGAAATGCTCAACCTGAACGTAGGAAAATATTACACTTAGTATCCAATGCCAGTCGCAGGTCATTTCATACAAAGAAAATGCGCATAAAATGGGCAAAATAGAGTGGAAAAACCCAATGTACATCAGGGTGGTCTTAAGTCCTAGATTAATAGCGATTCTGTCAACAGGTTTTGCAAAGCCCTAGAGTAAATAAAAGGGTAAAAACAAACAACATGAATCATAAGTATATCGTAAGACAAGTCAAACACCCAAAAGAAACTGCGGAAATTTAAAATGACAGCTGTTCATCTGTTAATATGCACATTTTTCTCTATGCGTATTAGTTATTGACACACAAGAAAGTGAAACTTCACTGACCTTTCTATTACCAAGCATGGGCGTTAAACCACCGGGGAGGTCCTTCTCAACAGTAGCAAAACCGCTTCTAGGATCACTAGTTTGCCTACAATTAGAATGAATAAAAACTAATTACTAAAATGTATTCATGCAAAAATAGAAAATATATCAATTTTACTGTTTTCCAATAATAAGACACAATAACATTTCATATCGGGTAAGTGATGCAATTCAAGCTTCCAAGAATTGTCTACAGGATCATTTCTCAATAATGCTTTTATCTTAAGGAGCATTCCTCAGTAATGGTTTTAAGTCAAAGCTTCTGCTAGCGTACTCAATCAATATAATCAATAGGATGAAATGTTGGCAACACAATGAGGCACTCAAAAGATGCAAAACAGTATTAACATTCCAAATTAAATAAATGCGGTCAAGGTCATTTATGTTGTTTTAAACGGCAGCCAAAATGCATGACAAACAATAAAAATATTAAAAAAGACGATAAAAGGAGCATGTAGCACACCCTGGTTTAACATGACCACTCAAGACAAGATAGGGTGTTTTGAGCTGAGCTTGAGCTTCCCTCATCCTCTCCACGCATTCGGTAGGTGTATCAGAATTCTTCATTTGCTTCAACTTCAATTCTTCATGGTATTGCTTCATGCGCTTTTCTTGCTTCATTTTTCCAGGACCCTTCCCATGGAACTTATGAGAAATCATCCTAAAGGCTTCCTTGGGAGTCATCTGGTAGAAACAAGGGAATAATTCAATGATGAAGTGCATGCACAGAAACAATTCAATGATAAAAGCAGCTATCACAATTCATTTTATTTTCATACCAGTCAATGCAAATTTACGGCCTATAATGAAGGGCATATATTCAATGCAATGGTATGAAGACCAAGACATCGCACCCAAGTTTCAAGATACTTAACTAAAGCCATATTAATAGTTGCTAGCCTGCTCAAAAAGGACATCGGAAAAAAGAACCACGTGCATTTGTATCTTTGTTTTACTCTTCCGTTTTATATCTTAAAAGTATGCAAACTACTATATTTCCACGATGTCATAAGTTTATACAATGTACAATCCCTGATATAAGATGGCTTCATCAAAATTTATATGAACGAAATGCATCTATCTGAAACCTGTACGAAGAACCATACGCATGAATCGTGCAGCTTCAATTTTTCAAAAATGCCTTATATAATAACCATTTCATTTCTTCAGTCATTCATGGGATAAGGATTTTCCCAAAGGGAAGTGACGAAAACAATTATTCATGCAACAAGCTGATACAAGTCAAATCAGATGGAATCTACTTATATTACGAAAAGCATAAACATATATTGCAAAACCATTCCAAGGTATGCCAGTGATCATAATCATCCTATAAAAATTAAAGATAAAGAAAAACATGATTGATTTAGAAAAAACCCAACAAGAAATGAATTCTATCTATGCATGTTTCTGCACCTATCCGACTCCAAGGTCCATATTCCCATGTACCACACAAATGATATAGACCATGTATAAATTAATGCCAGGCCACAGATATATAATAGCAATCAGTTGATCTAGTAAGTACTTACAATTCTTCCAAATTCATCTGTTCTCTCAATGCGAATATCCTTAAATCTATCAGTATCTGCACTGTCATTAACGATGCCAACAAGCTTGCTCTTTTTCTTGTCCATGTTTCTGCCACCCCATTCAATACCTTCTTTTAGAGTCCCTCGATCTTTAAGCATCTTAAGCACTCCTGATAATCCTTTCCCAACGGCCACTTCATGAATTGTTTCATCTGGGACTATCTCCTCCTTATCCTCTGTACCAGGTTTTTCATCTGCTTCGGTATCTTTAACTTCTGTCCATCCACCAGGTTCATCTTTCATTTCTTGGTCAGAAGTTCTTGGACCTTCATCTTCATCCATGAAAACATCTTTGCGGTCCAGCTTATGGGCTTCTGAAAGATTCAAATCAAAATAAATGTTTAAGCATAAATGAAAGCAAATTCCAGCATGTAAACTTGGTGCAAGTGAATAAAGAAAACACAAAAAATCTAAAACAAAAGAGTAACTATTAAATACAAATACATTCAAACAATATAGTATATAGAATTTCAATGCTACAAGGACAGGCTTCTGAAGATGTAAAAGCTAGCTGGTATTCAGTGGTTGATCACCTTTCGTTGAATAGCCACGGGTATGTGAACTAGTCCAAATTAACTGATATTTCTAGTTTGATCAGCATCATTAAGTCCGAAGTAGCATAGGATTTAAATCAACAGATTGTAAAACAAAATAATACCTTCCCCAAGTGGAAGACCCCAGACAAACTCTTGCAGCTCAGTAAAGACAACCTTGTTTTCTTGTGACTCATCAATTGTGGTACTTTGGTCGTCAGCAGGTTGACTACTAGCAGCAGTAGTGGCAATTCGTGCAATTGCTTCAGGACCAGATGATGCCTCCTCTTGCTTTTTAAGAGCCAATTTCCTAGCTCTTTCCAAGGAGTTACGTAAATCTTCATCATCATCTGCAACAATAGGTTCTTCATCCTCCAACTTAACTGGAAGTGTTTGTTCCATTCGCAGTGATTTAATTGCTTCATCAGCTTTTGCATAAGCTGCTTGGTAAGCCTTACTTTTCTTTTCAGCCTCGGATCTCTCTAGCTCCTCTTTAATGGCCTGCCTTCTCCCATCATTCCGAGAGCCAAGATCCCCAACTCCCAATCCTGCAGAGACCGCCTCTGCTTCAAGGGCATCTAAATCCAACTTCTCTTTCTTGCGTATTGATTTCTTCTTCTTAGGCTTTTTAAACTGTAGCATTTCTTCATGGGTATAGTAATCCGATGTAACCTTTGCAGACAAGTGGAGATCTTCTAAGTGTTTAGTTGTTGGAACACCCTGCATCCTTCTGCGGAGCTGGTGAAAGATAAAAGGAAACAAAAAGGCCTCATCAGAAAAATAAGGCTAGATTATATCCCTTAAACTGCTTCTGAATTAAGACACCAGCAAGAAAATTACCTCCTCTAGTTTCTTCTCTGCTTCACCAGTGAAGCGTCCCCTTGCATCCAGGGTTAGTCCCTGAAAGTAAGCATTCGATCAGCACAAACCACACTAGGGGCAGCTCAAAATGACAAAAAGGGAAAGAAAGGCAGGAGCACAAAACCTCCTCTGCAGCTGGGTCATCATATTGTGGAAGTATCTTCTTTTCTGAACTAAGGTCATCATTGAACCTAAAAGGCACAATACATCATAATAGTTCAGTCATTGTAGAGTGTATGTGTGTGTATAACAATTATGCAACTATAGTAACTCTCATCTTACTTATCATCATAGATTCCTGTTTTCTTCTTAGCAGCCTTATAGGCATCATCTCGCCGCTTCTGCTCTCCAATTTCAACATTTTCAAGCATATCAACATCTGTCACGTCAGACAAAAAGTTCTGTTACAAAAAAAATCTCATCATTTAAGGACATAAAGGCCTGTAAAAGTAAAAGCAAATACCAAACTAGCTTTACCTTCATTAATGTCACCATCGGCAAGTATATTCTGATCCTTGAGAGTCAAAACTACTGCTCCACCTTCCATTACTTTGTCAAGACCGTGAAGTACTTTAACCCCTGCTAGATCAGCATCTGTTGACAGGTAGGGATAGCAAAATATAAATGAGATTATTCTAATAGAATAACTAGAAGCCCCTCACAAAGATAAGATCATCAGTTCATCTTCTTGTACTAAATGTCAGAGCATATTTTAAACATTTTTTCACACTCGAACCATATAGTATCTGCACAACATCCTTATAAGATTAATTGTTGTAAAGAAAGACAAGATCTCTGAGCAAAAATATGAAGTATAGGTATTATATTCTTCTACAGACATACAAACACCTACTAGTGGTTCCTATTAAAAAAAGAAAATATTTAGGTAAAAATAGGTCATACATTTATTATGCTGCCCTGCCTCCTCCTCATCACTCTCTCCTTGAACAATATTGTCCTGCAAAAATTCACACCATCATTGGGTTATTAAAATCACTAGATACGAACATATTTCAAGATATAATGCCAAAAACATAAACAAAAGACAAACTAACTTGCTCCTCAAAAATCTTGGAAAGTTGCAAGGCTTTCTCCTTTTCCACATTCTTTTTCTCCTCGAGCTTTCGACTTCTATTAACCCATGCTACAACCTCAGAAACACCTTGAGACTTTTTCTTTAGTCTTTCTTCTTTCATCCTGGTGAAATGAAAACAATAAAGAGACCATAAAACTTTTCTATACATCTTGTAGAATAGGAGTTATCATGCTGGCAACAAAGTCAGAATCAAAGCAAGAATGGATAGAATTTTACATACTTCAAAATGTGATCCTGAACATCCAATGATGATGCATATGCACTACCTGGTGCATCCACATCATCTTGCCCATCTGTGTCATCAAAAGAAACCTTCCCATGCTTGTTAATATCCCTATCATCCTCATTATCCAATTTAAGTGAATTATTGTCGCTCCTAGCATAATCTTCCTCAAGTGCCTTCTTGCTCACTCGTTCTCTTTCTTTTGATCTTTCTTTATCAATTTCCATATCCCTCCCCTTCTCTCTGTTTTTCTCTCTTCCCTTCTCTCTGTCCCTATCCTTCTCAATTTCCCTTTCTTTCTCTCGATCCTTATGTTTCTCTCTCCCTTTCTCCCTTTCCTTCTCCTTGGCCTTATCTCTTTCTTTTTCCCTGTCTCTACTCTTATCCTTTCCCCTCTCCTTCTCAATTTCCCTTTCTCTACTCTTATCCTTTCCCCTCTCCTTTTCAATTTCCCGATCTCTCTCTGGTTCCTTTTCCTTCCTATCCCTGTCCCTGTCTCTATATTTTTCCCTGTCTTTGCTTCTGTCCTTGTCACGCTCTTCTCTATCTTCCTTCCTCCTCTCCTTTCGATCCTTCTCCAAATCTTTTCTGTCTTTACTTCTATGATCCTTGTCATCTCCTCGACTCCTGCTCTTCCTGTCCTTGCTCCGATGCTCAACCCCATTTTGATCCAAATTATCAAGATATGCTCCTTCATCCGAGTGTTCTCTCACTGGAAATTCCTCTCGATCAAACCGATCCATGTGTAGCAGAGAACTTATCCTTGTCTACAAAAATAAGGCTGTAAGATTAAAGAAACAGAATTCAATTATAAAGCATTACCATGTTTTAATCTAAAAAAAAAAAAACACATATGTTGTAAACCTAATTAAAAACAACAGCAGTAACTTTAGACAACAAATGAGAAGAAAAAGCCAACATATCATGGAAAAAGGAAAAATAGAAGGGAAATTTATCAAAATACCTAACTTATCATTTTTTGAAAATAATCATATTAAAAAAATATTAACCAAAACTTATAAAAATGGATTTTTTAAACGATTTTATTCATATTCAAAAGTTAATATTTTTTGTTATGTTTGAAAGTTTACTTTCGAATAAGGTATACTTATGTTCGAAAGTGAGTGTTTTTTTATCATGTTCAAAAGTGTCGTATTCGAAAGTGCACTTTCGAACATGGATAAAATCGTTCAAAAAATAAATTTTGGGTATTTTAATTAATATTTTTTTAATATGATTATTTTCAAAATTTTATTTTAAAAGTTAGGTATTTTTGTGCATTTTCCAAAATAAAAAATGGAAAAAATGCGCAATCTTCAAAATATTTGTTTGCATCAACCAAATGGAATAAAGGACAAAATTACCTTGAATCTACCAAGACGAAAATTGATTCATAATTTTATGATTAATTTAAGATTTATTCTATAAAATAAATTCAGGTTAAAAATATATATTATTTTACTTTCTTGCTTGACTAATTATAAATGAATAATTCAATTAAATTTAGTGTTATTTTATTAAAATAAAAATGATATTATTAAATAAAATAAGATAATAGAAGTTATTAAATTATTTAAGATCTATAATAATCCCCATGCACATATTATTAATATATCTATTTTTATTTTTTAATTTTATAAAATATAATATCATAAATTTGTATTTTAATTATTTTATAATATTAATTATGTATTCTAATAAATATAAAAAAGAGGAGATAAAACGAGGTAAGGAAGGGCGGGCAAAATTTAATAGGGAATTAAGCAAAAATCCCCACTGTTCATGGACAGAATTCAAAAATGTCCATTGTTAATAATTGTAATAAAAAATGACCCGATTTACTGTTTTTTTGACGAAAATATCCTTAAAATTAAAAGAGGAAGAGGAGCAGATTTGGTACGGTGAGTCCTGCTGGAGCGCGCCATCGATAATACACGTGGCGCTCATCGATGTCGCCACGTCGCACTTTCAATGACGCGCTGGAGCGCGTCATCGATAGTCCACGTGGCGCGCTCCAGCGCGCCATCAATAGTACACGTAGCGCCCTCGATGAGCGCCACATGGCACTCTCATTTTAAATAATTTAATTTTTTTAATTAAAAAAATATAATTAATTAATTTTAAAAAATAGAACTCTATGTTAATTTTTTAAAAATTAATAAAATATAAAAATATAATTAATAAAGTTAAATATTAAAAAATTAAGAATTTTTAATATAGTAAAAATATTATTAAAATATTATAATATAATTGAAATATTAAAAAAGTTAAAAAATTTTTAAAAATAAATTAAGTAATTTAAAAAAGTAGATATAATTTTTTAATTTAATATTTATAAAATATAAAATATTAG
>JAVXUL010000013.1:1188403-1214813 GCA_035590515.1 Trichilia minutiflora | reverse complement strand
GAAATTATATAGCCTATAAAACCAGACACCATTAACGTGTACAATTCTCAGATAAAGACCAAAAGGGTATGGGCTAATTTAACTGAAAAGTGTATTTAGAGCAAGGAAGTAATAGTTTTTATTTGAATTCAGAGAATATGGAGGCATTCTGGTGCTGTGTACCTTGAATCTGGGTTAAAAGTGTTTGGTCCTTCCCTCTGTGCCATCTTACAAGGAACAGACTTAGCTGTAAAAGAACATAAATATTTGATTTGATATAAGACAGAGTTTGGTCTGAGATCAGAGATATCAAAGGGAGCAATGGTAATGGATAAGACAAAAATTTGGAGTTTCTTGGCAGAAGATCTTCAGTTTATTCTCAGATGAGATCCAAGATAGGAAATAAATAGATTTAAATTACAAACTCTGACATTTTTGTTGTTCTTTCTTTGTTTTCTTGTTTTTATGTTTTTGTGGCCAAGTGGGTTCCTTGAATGTTTTTAATTCCACAGCTGAGAATTTGTTCTGGTTTTGGAGGTTTATTAACCCGCCGTTTTAGGCTTTCTTTTCTCATCTGACATCAAGAGTTTTTATAATTTTCCACGAATTTAGGAGTTTAAGACAGACCGCTTATATTTTCCTTTTTCTTTGGTAATTTCTTCTTGACTCTTTCATCTATTGTTGGACACCCATTTACTAATTCTATACTCTATCTTGTTAACCAACTTCGCTATCATACTTTCTTAGATAAAGATTGAACTTAGGACTCACAATCACTGAACAGCATCATGTAAATGAACATATTTTACTTGGATTGTTTGAGCATAGTCCAAGAGATTCACAGCAGAAACTGCTCTGCTAGCTCTAAATTTCTGTGTCATTTTATCTGCTGCATGTCCTGAAAACTATAGTTTGAACTTAGTCATTAGGGTAGCAACCGGTCCTTGTGTGTAGTAGCTACAGAATGAGTGACCAAGTTTTTTGGTACATGCACTATAACTTAACATACTGGCATGTTCCCAAACTTGTTTAGTAATTTAATCAAATTTGGCTTGTTTCCAGGACCATCCACAGTCCTAAAGGAAAAAAACCAAAAGAAAAAAGATAAAAACGGAAATTGATCTGCCAACTCTACACAACATTAATGCATTGGATCAAGTGTCATAATTCAAATGATGGTAATAGGGATTTGATCGATTCTTGCATTGCCAACTGAGATATTCCGTTCCAGGGTATGGCTATGGCCTTTCAAATTGATCTCCCAGTCTCTTGGAAGTTTTCAAAGCTGGGACATATTGTTTCTCTTTAAAAGAAAAAAAATAATTTGGATACATGATAAACATACAAAATCATTAGGTCACATTATAAGTTGCATCTTTTGAGAAAAGTAGGAAGAAATTGAACTTTATGGACTGAGATCTTGGTTACAATATATATGCGTATATATAAAGATGAAAGATGACAGGAAATTATCAATGAGAAAATGGATTATTATTTTCACTACTGTAAAGAGCTTATAATTACTACTCTTTATATAGAGAGCCAACAAATAAATACATAAAAATAGGAACCACACTACAAAAAACTAAAGACTAGGTATAAATCAAGGACCCCTACTGTAACAACAAAATAAAGTCATCAACACACTCCTGTGAGCTAGGATAGTTATTAACAAAACAAAGACTAATTCAAAAACACTCCCTCCCTTAAACTGATGATCTCAAACAGGCATTTTTATTAAATTGGGGCTTCCAAAGTGTAGACACCAAGTAATTTTTTGAGTTTCACAAACACGCGATCTTAAGGGACTTGGTGATTAAATCAGCAACCTGATCTTTACTCCTGCAATAGATGAGATCAATCACCCCAATTTTTATGAGACCTCTTAAAAAGTAAAATATTACATCAATATGCTTGTTTCTGCCATGTAGAACTAGATTTTTGGATAGTTTTATTGCTAAATTTCTATCACAATAAATTATCGCAGCTCCATGTTGCTTGAAATGCAACTTTGCTAGAATATGCCTTAACCAAATGCTTGACAAGCACATGAAGCTGCAGTTACGAATTGAGCTTCGGTAGTTGATAAAGTGACAAGTTGCTCCTTTTTGGATGGCCATGTAACAATTCCAGAACCTAGCATAAACACAAATTAATTGGTACTTTTCCCATCATCTAGATCCCTTGCAAAACCACTATCAATAAATCCAATTAAATCTGACTTCTCTCCTTTCTTGTAAAAAATTCCAAAACCAATGGTACCTCATAAATATCTGAGAATTCTTTTGGTAGCTAGCGAATGCATCTCTTTCAGGTGCTCTATGTATCTACTTATAATACTGATAGTATGCATTATATCAGGCTTGGTGGCTGTTAACTACATCAAACTCCCCACGATCTGCTTGTAGAATGTACTGTCAATCGTTCTTCCTCCAAGATTTTTTTCAAGTTTTAACCCCATCTCTGTAGGAGTATTTGCAGTATTGCAATTCTTGATCCCAAATCTTTCTAAAATTTCTTGGATATATTTCTTTTGGGAAATAAAAATTCCAACAAATTGAATTACTTCAATTCCAAGAAAATAATGCATTTTTTTTCAAATCAGACATGTCAAATTATCCTGTCATTGATTTCTTAAATTTTGCTAACATGACACTATCATTTCCAGTAAATATAAAATCATCCACATTAAGGCACACAATGAACAATTTTCGTTCATCTCCCATTTTGATAAAAAAATGTGTGTTCATATGGACATTTTTTAATTCCTTCTTTCAAAAAATAAGAATCAATCTGACTATACCAAGCTTGAGGAGCATGTTTTAGTCTATACAAAACTTTTTTTAATTTATATACTTTATGCTCATTCCCTATCTTCACATAACCAGGAAGTTGATCAATAAATACCTGCCCTCTCAAGTCTCTATATAGGAATACTGATTTCTTGTCCAATTGAAAGATATGCCATGAGTTTTGTGCTGCCAAAGCCATCATTAATCTAATTGTATCTAGTCTAGTCACAGGAGCGAAGACTTCTTTGTAATCAGTACTAAATTTTTGCTTGTATCCTTTAGCCATATTAATATCACCATTTTCTTTCAATTTTGTCTTGTAAACCCATTTAACCCCAATTGTCTCTTGTCCTGTCGGTAGATCAACCAACTCGCAAGTGTTGTTTCATACAATTGCTCTAATCTTATCATTCATTGCTTGCTGCCACTTTGGATTTTTGACAGCATCTTCAAGGGTTATGGGTCGCAATCTGAAAATCAAGTGAAATGAGTGAATGAATTTTTAGGTTGACCAATCCCATATATCTCATAATTTTTAGTTGGGGCAATGCATAAATTTACTTACTACACTTACATTATAAGTGATATTTGAGTGTATATATAATGTTGCTCAATAAATTTTTTTAAAAAAATATTTATATGAAATAATTAATAATTTTTTTTTACTATAGATGAAAATAAAGAATGTAAATTATATAAATCTATTTATAGATCTAATAAGATAATAAGATTAGAATTGATTTTTGATTTATATATATAATTTTTTTTATTAAATTATATTAAATAATAAAATACGTGTAAATTGTTTTAACAAATTTCTTTTTCAATGTTAATTTCATATCCTTTTTCTTAAAACTACTCAACACTTAGCAAATTTATCTTTAAATATGGGCTAAAAGGACATTATTACTAGCGTTAATGGAGTTGTTTTTGTTTGAGATTGCACCTTCTCTTTTCTTATAATAGAGACCAATGTAGAATTATAAATTAATTTTTTTATAATATAAAGTATTATAGTTATTAATATTTAAATTATTTTTATTAATTTTAAAAAATAAAAATAAAATAAAATATTTATAAATTAAAATTATAAAATAAAAATAGATTCATAAATTTTTATAAATATAAAATAAAAATATTTTAAATTTAATTTTTAGAAATTAAATTATAAAATTTTTAGTATAAAGTATTATAAATTAAAGTATTAAAATTAAAATTAAATTTAAAATATTTTTATTTTTAAAAATAATTTAATAATTTATATTTAAGGACTTGTTTGACAAAAATTAAAAATTTATAAGATAAAAATTAAGAATTTATATAATAAAAGTTAATATTCTTTATCTTTATTAAATGAAATATTTGTTATTTTTCTAAATTATGCTGATATTTGTCATAAACATTCTAATAAAGGGATAATTAATATTTCTAAAAATTATAAAGAGTTTTTGTCATAAATATTCTAATAAGGGTGGTAAGTGGCATTTTTAAAAATCATAGGAGATATTTGTCATTCTCCCATTAAAATATAATGTCTACCTTATTAATTTTTAGTGAAAATTTACTTTTTATTTATTTCTATTAAAATATTTAAAATTACCTTTGATAATAAAATATTATGCCCTTCAAATTATATTTGAAATAAAATTATTAAATTAAATATAAATTAAAAAATAAATATTTTTATTAAAAATTAGTGTTACGAAATATGCTAACAATTATACTTCTGAAAGCACCACAAAAACACACATAAATTATAGACAAAGCTTTAATAATTCATTACTCCCATTAATTATAATTTTCAAATTATAAATATTAAATATTAGTATAAAAATATGTGAGTTTTATTAAAAATTTATCAAATATTTTTTTAATTTTAGTTTCAAAGTAAACACAATTACTATAATACTAAAAGAATCCTTATAATAATATGGACAATAATAAAAAGAATTAAAACTTAATTCAAATAATTAGAGTTTATTAAAAAAATATAATTTTTTAACTTATCTCACCCTTTGTGTAAATTTAAATTAAAGAAATTTTGATTTAAAATCGGTGCGAGGAAGAAAGGATTTTTAACATTGACAATCAAATTTTAAATTAATTAAATTATTATATTTAGAACAATAAACTAAAATTGACGTGTGTCAATACAAATTAGGCTTGGTTCAAATAAACAACAAAATTAAGCAAGCGGAATGAAATCCAACCATACACTAAACCACATTATTTATTTTATTAATAAATGGTGCCAAGAGCATCAATTTTTAGGGTTTGCAAATTCTATGCTTAAATTTTATCTTAATCCTCATTAATGGATAATATTCTCATTTAGTTCTCGAAAAGTCATTACCCATTTAAAATTTTTGAGACTTTTAAATCAAACTTCATGATTTAATTATTTGTACGAAAAATTTTACACTACTAAAAAATAATTTAGAGTATTAATAATAAGATTAAAATAATTTATTTTACCTTAAAAAGAAATCAAGAGTCCAAAATTTTCATTATTCATACATTAAGTTTCTTAATTATAATTGCTTTTGCTTATGAAAACAATTCATAATCCTTTATTTGAAGAATTAATTAAACATGACAAAGTTTTAGCCATGATGATGATGAAATTAATATATCTTTAGAATTCTAAGTAAAAAAAGCTTTTTAAAAAATGAGTGTCAATTTAGCAGTACAACTTGAGCATAGTGGGTTGAGCTTGATGGATGAATGGTGACAATTGAGTGGAAAACAAATCCTTTCTGCGCAGGGAATGGGAGAGATGTAGCCTTGAAAGAAAATGGACAAAAGAATTAATGAGAAAATGAATGTTGAACTGGAACATACTATGCAAAAAACTAGGCTTTTCTACTAAAGAAGATACAATTGATTGTGAAATGCATTATCGTTTCATCTTTCTCAATTCTTGTGAATGATGAGGTAATCAGTAAAATGTCTCAAACCATGCAAAATGTAGGACTTGGCACTTGGCTTTAGAGAATTCAATTGTTTCAACCGTGCCCTGTTAGCTAAGCAAGGCTGGAAAGTCATCCAAGCTCCAAACTCTCTCTGGTGGCTAACTTCTTCAAGGCTTTAACTTTAAAAATGGTAATTTTCTAAATGCATAAATAGGTAGTTGTCTTTTTATATGAATAAGTTTACTAAAAGAAGGGCAGTAATCCGCAAGGGAGGTGGAGAATAGGCAACGGAGATAAGTTGAAAAGCCTTCTACAGCAACAGATTGCTTAGGATGTGCCCTTCGTTCCCCCTAATAATAAAGAGCTAGTAAGTTAGGCTTTTGCAGATGAAGATGAAGAAAATATTATAGAGATTTCTCTCTTCCGCGATCGGCCAAAGATTACTAAGTATAAGTTGAGGTTTGTCACCGTTCAGTTTTATTTGTACAATAATACCATTTTGTTTTATTGGAATTTGGTGAGTGTCTGGATCTAATGTGAAGAAATTTACTTTTGAGTGAGATTTAGTAAAGAGCTTGAGTATTCCAAGAACTACAATACATAAAATACAAAACTTGATCTTCTTGTATAGGCTCAAACTCTTCATTGAATCTATTTTATACAAGGCTTGATCTTCTTATATAGGCCCAACTCTTTATTAAATATTGTACAAAACGTTAAAGAGCCACAAAACCTCAATAAATCTCCGATAATGGGACCTGATCAACATCTTATAGGAGTTTGATCGTGCTCAAATACAGAATTCTCTTATGTTCAAAACTCGACAAATCTCCAATAATAGGATGTGATCAATTTGCCTAAATGCAGAATTCTTAAGATTGGGATTAAATGTAGAAAAAAAAAAAAACTTGAAGAATTTTGGGTAAGCTGGCTAAATGGTCAAGGTAGAAATTTACTAAATTTTATGGCTCTTTTGATCTTAGTTATTGATGGTAGTGCCTATAAGTAGAGCTGTTATTGGGTCAGTTTGATTCAGTTCGATTTATTGCGGACTGATATTTAAACGGATCAAATAGAATCAACCTATTTATTATGCGGATTAATATTTTATTAGTTTTAATCTGATCCGCAAGTTTACGAGCCTAAATGAGCCAGTCCGCTTACCGATTTTAAAAATTTTAAATTAAAAAAAATATATAATATATTAATTACTAATAAATACAATATGTTAATAGCAACAATAAGTCTATAATGTAAATACAACATAAACTAACTATATTATAAATTAACATATAAAAATTTTAATAAGTCAAATAAAATTTTTTTCAATAATTATAAGTTTAAACACATGATCTCAAATCTGAAAATATATTAATCTAACATCACTCAATATTAATAAATGATAAGTCTAATATCATTATTAATATTCAAACATAATTAATCATCATCCAAATATAAAGACTAAAAAAAATTAAATTAATTTTTTTTTAATTAGATGGGTTAAATAAGTCGACTTGTAAATGAAACAGATTAACCTATTTATAACCCGTGGGTTAAACAGCCTGGATCAAATCAGTCCACGAATTAAACGAGGTAATTTTTTTATCCTAACCCACCTAAATGGTGGGTTAAATAAGCCGACTTGTAGACCGCCGGTCCGTTTAACAGTTCTACCTATAAATTTGAGTATTTATAATATAATTCAAATATTTTGAGAATATTTAATTGGTGGTAACAAAGGATTTTGCTATGTAAGATTATAGAGAAATACAACGACAATACTTAACAACTAAGCTAAAACTACCTTACTAGCTTATTTTAGTAATGTTAGTAATATTTGGAAGGTCCCAAACGTTTAAGAATTGAGACATTATTATGAACACAAGAGCACCGAGGATGAAGAAGAGGAAAGAGCCACGACGAATGAGCCCTACTACATAAGGGAACCGCAAAGAAAATAGCAACAACTAAAGGAGGATTATATAAATGAACATAAAAACGCTCATGGCAGAGTGGATGGCAAGAATGATTATCGAAAATGAAGGTGCACTGAGATGTAAGTGTTTATATCAAATCTTGTTACCAATTGGGTTACCCTAGAGTAATGCAATGCTATGAAATTGGTTAATAGAGATGGGTAGCTGTTAGCATGTATTTTATTCATATTTTCTTTACTTATTTTCCTCATTTCATTGTGATAAATTGAGTTTAATGGATAAATTTTATATAATTTGTGTTTTTATGATGTTAAATAGGGTCAATGATGAGGAAGAAGTTGAAAGGAATGAAGTTTTGATGATTTTTGAGCTAAAGAAAGTTTGTCCAGAAAAGTAGAAAAAAGTCCTTGTTTTCCTTAGTTGCGAGACTAATCTTGGGCACGACTAAGGCTATGGCGTGGGAAAAATTTGGACTTCAGAATTTTGCGATTTTGACGAGCCAGCTCAACTTGAGACTTGTTCTGGTGCTTCTGAACTTTATCTTTTGAGAGGATAAGTTGCCTATGAAGTCTAGGAAAGCTGGAACTCCTGAAAAACTAAAAGATTATAATTTATAAAAGAGAAAAACACTCTTTTTAAGGGGAGAATTCAGATTTAAAGGAGGACTTCCAGAATTTTCAGGGAAGAACGTAGAGGCACAACAAAAGATGAAGAACAACGACGAATTTTCCAGATTTGTGCTTTCTTTGTTTTACATTATGAAGAACTAATTTTCTTTTCTAGTTAAAGGATAATTAAAGATTGGTTTTAAGGATTGTGAGATCTATGTTTAATGTTTAAACTTTTATTCATTCTTGGTATTTATGCAATTCTGCACTTTATCCGTATTAATATTGATTTGTATATCATAACAGCTTCTGTTACATGATTCGATTTATAGATCATAACAGCTTTTGTTACATGATTCGGCTTGTAGATCATAACAGTTTTTGTTACATGATTTGATTAACATTATATGGTTATATAGAACTTCATATTTGTAATTGTAAGATTTTCTATAATGTGAAAAAGGATATCCTGACAAAATGTCTTTGAATTGCATAATCTAACTTAAACGAATAGCCGCTTGTGTATTTGTTGGTTTGAATCGAGTTTCTCTAATTCTTAATGCTATTAATAAATTAAAATCTAAGAGCTTTTTTTAGATTTGTTGGTTGGTTAGAGAGCAATTATACCATTTGACCGAATTGTTTACAATGTAAGGAGGAATTGGTTATGCAGGGCTTACCGGTAACTATAACTGGTTTAACAATATAATAAAAGTGTCTTAACTTCAATGATCAATCCACACAAACCAATTTGAAAATTATTCCTTTGACTAGATCCTCTCAAATCTGATTTTCTCATTTATAGCTTCTTTATATTGTCTTTAAACTTGTTGATTTATTTAGTTTTATTAGTTGTTATTGCCTTTTAGTTATAGAGATTTTATTTATTTGCTTAGTTGATTTATTTTCTGGTTTAGAAATATCTAAAAATCATCCGTTCTCTGTGGATACGATCCCACTCATTACTATCTATAAGTTTATTTTTAGGATTGAGTTGGTAATTTTATTTTTGACAAATTCGACAAACGATCAACCCTTATAGACAGAGCTTATAGTCTAACCCTTTTCGCGTTATCGATACTCTCATATAGTAGAGTTCATGGTATAATTCTGTTCGAGTTGTTGGTACTCTTATACAGCTAAGGTTCATGGCCTAACCTTTTTTTAGTTAGGTTATTTCTTTTTCCTTTATCCTTGTGATGGCTTGGCTGGGAAGAAATGGCTCTAAATTTGTATGTGAGGTAGCACCATTTATACTTGATGTTTTATCTTCATGTACTTTACTTTTGTTACAATCATATTTGAAGAGATCTCTTTGATTTTCTTGCTCAACTAGATGTCTTCTGATAGAGTAAGTTTTTGTTCATTGTTATGACTCAATTTTAGGTTGTTTTAAGCGGTTGACTTTTTATAAGTTTTTTACATATGACACCAATTGTTAATGCACAAAATTTAAAGGTAACTCCAAACACCAAATTGTTGAGCTTTTGCTGATGGGTGGTGCTAATGAACCAGTATACACAAAAAAAAAAAATCAAAAGAACATCAGTTGTCTAGTGAAAACTCTCTAACACTCAAGTTAGATTATGTATTTTTTGTAGAAAGACAAATTAAGACAATAAAAATGATAGTGTTCACCAAATTTTGGATTCAAATCCCCTCCCCTTTTACCTAAAAGTTCTCATCTTTTATAAATCGTAGGACTTTTGGAGAATATGTTCAATGGATTATTTCTCAAGAGATTTATGCTTAGCATTAGTGATTAACACATAGTCTTGAGAACCTCTACATGTCCTTTCTTATTAACTGTTTCACATTCCTATCTTAGGTAAGATGTAATCATCAGGCAATAAAGGCAATAAACCTTAAGATTGTCCTCGTAATCCGCCTTTCAACTTAAGATAAATTATTATGATGCCTAACCCTGATTTTATAACAAATTTGTCTCGTCATAATTTATTAGTCAACCTAACCTTAGAGTTAAGAAGGAGTAGCTATATATTAGGTTTCTGCATCAAATTCTGACTTCAATTCTTAATTTGGCCTCTCTAACCTCCAAATTAGGGTGAAATAATCTTTGGTTTAACTAACCTTAAAATTAAAATAAAATAACAAATATTTAAATAAGGCTCTTCAATATTTATCCACAATAATATTATTACTCTAGTATTATGCTTGCCTAACTTATTTTACATTTAAAAAAAGTGAGTATCTCAACTCCAAAATTGTCAATTATTTTATTACATAATTTAACAATAAATAGAAAATCCACAATGCTTATGCCCTTATTGATATTAATATAAGTTACAAAATAATTTATTTATGCAATAATGAAGAAGTATTTAACTATAGAAAGAATTTTACTATTAAAATACTATGATAATTCTATATAAAAGTCAAATAAAAAGGGGGAAAAAAAGTTGTCTCATGACAATGAGACATTGCAAAAATAATTATGAAAAAAATAAAATCTTTAAAATTTCATTAAGAAAGTCCATATTTTGTAGTACTGTGATGTTAATTTTGGATTTAATTGATAACTAACGTACTTTGAAATTATAATAGTTATTTCACTAAACATTTATTTTTATTTTATAACTGGTGTTATTATTTGACATCTTTATATTTTTCTAATAACTATTTTTGTAATAATTATCACTTTAAACAATAATAAAACAATACAAAATCGTACCTGAATCCACCATCCACGATGAAAGAACAAATATTAGTGCATTGGAAAAGCACAAATATTTCATTATATATTTTAGAACAGAGTACCTGTACATTGCCGTCTTAGCTCAGTGGTAGAGCGCGTGGCTTTTAACCACGTGGTCGTGGGTTCGATCCCCACAGACGGCGTTTTCTTTTTGGACCATTTTAGACATTGCTGGCGAGAGGACAGTGAATTTTCTTTCTCATAAAGCTCGGTTTGAGCTCGCCTAGGCATTATTTATGCTGTTTATCAAGTAGAAAACGAATGCAAAAAAAGTAATCTTGTAGGAGATCACTGATGTGGTTAGGTGTAATTGCTTGCGGGTGCATGCTGACATTCCTTGTTAATATTTGGATTGTGAGTTCCCTGTTCTCTCTATATGCAAATTTTTGTATTGCAAAAGTATTGTTGTCATAGGTCCAAAATTAGTGGCAAATGGTAGTGGGGGACTGTTATGCCCCATAGCAAGCCTTTCGGCTCTCCAGCTTCCAAATATTCTCCATTGATATTGGGCCTGTCACCACGAGTATACATGTTGAGATATGATTCTTTGAGACATTTTAGTGTAGATACCATATCATTAGATGTCTTTTTGTTGCTCGACTGGGTTATCATGTCTCTAGCATACTGACATGGGACTTGATATTGAAGTATCACTTCTGTTTTGTTCTACACTCTGATGCTATTAGAGTATCCTATTTATGAACTTCAAGATTGATAAATGTGCCTCAGGTAGATCTTTTGCACCTTACTTAATGTGTACTTGAACTTTGGTATCACTGTGAATACTCCACTCAATCAGTTATTTTTCTCTCTCCTTCCCCATGAATCTTATCTTGCTGTTTGGATGTTTCTTTCACGATCTTCCTTCATTAAATTTAGAGGGTTTTTGTTTGCTCTTCCTATATCAAAAACTTGGTGTATTTACTTCAAGCAGTTGCCCTTGGATATGTAGGTTCTGTTGCATTAGTGTCTTCATATTGTAAAATCTACTTGCACGGACGGTTTACAAACATCAAACCCCGAGTCCTTGATAGCTATTGCATAAGGTTCCACGTGGAATGAAGGATTTATTGGTTGATGGATTGTATGAAATGGAGAACTGTCAGGTCAGCAATAACGGTTGAAGGCTCTATGCAACTGTAGAATTGCAAAAATTACAACTTTCAGCTGTGTAAAAAGTGAGCTATAACGGAAAACATCAAAGATAATATCAGAAAGTGGCCATAACAAAAATGATCAAAGATAGTTTTATTGGCATGAATTAACATTTTGGTATCAAAGGAAGGTTCTCTTATGAAATTCGTAAGCATATCTGTACAATGTTCATTTTTTGGGAATTTTTGTAGTTGGAAATGCGTAATAGTTGATTGGCATCTTCTTTTTCAGTGTAAAGACTCCTTTTCTTTAGGCTATGGCTGAAAGTTCATAGTTTTGATGTCGTCTTTTTCGGTGTAGAGACTACCTTATCGATGAAAGTTTATTTTTATCTGCTTCCATTAAGAAGTCATAAAGGACATCTACTCTCCATTACTGAAACACAAGTTCCTGGAACTCATTTTGAAGATAGACAGCTTATCGAAGAGGTAGTTGTTGACAACATTTGTTTTTCAGGTTTAATGGGATCCAAAAAATATCAAATTCATGGCTTTTTAAAGAAGATGAGTATACTTTAACTTAATCTTAGCTTGATGTCTTTCCTACATTAGCGTCCGGTGCTGTGGAGAAATTAGTTGATACAAGAAACATGGGAAGGACTTGCTGCGACAAGCTGGACCCGGTGCAAGATTGCTTTGTTCTGTGATGGTAAAAACTAAATACTACTCCCACTTTTCTTCAATATAGTGCATACACATCAACCTGTCGTGAATCAGCTATTTCCAGCTTGAGGTCTCCTGTTCTTTTGGTTGAAAGGAGGTCGAGATATAAAGCTATAGAAATAATATGGAACAGAACTTTATTTCCGTTTGTCCCTTGATCCACTACAAAATATGGAAGCAATCCTGGTCATGAAGAAAGAAATATTCGATGGTACTCAAGATATTATCTTCATTATAGTATGGAAATCTTGCATCGGTGGTTGTCTAACTTGGAAATACGTTGAAATCAAACCAGCAAGGAAGTCGGAGGTCTCTATTCATCACCTATACAATTTTCAATGCAAGCCTTCTAATTCCTTTTCTATAAAACCAGCGGCTGCTCAACTGTATAGCTTCTGCTGTCACTAAATTTAGTGTATATCAATATATTGCTATTTTCAAACTATATCGAGTATTGATTTTTTCCATTGTCTAGCATCGCGTGGATAGTTTTCAGATCACTAGACTGCAAATGCCGAGTATGATGTAACTCAACATGTTTGTTTTAAATCTCTCATTAGTTGAACCATTTGGAAAAATTGATTTGGGACTTTTAGGTGATCTTCGAGACTTCAATTTGTAGTGCTAAACTGAATTCGTGAAAAGTTGAATGGAGCTGAAATCAACAATAGTCAATCATGTCGCGTATATTGTTGAATGTGCTCTCTTTGATGTAAGTTCATGAATTTGATTGATAGTTTTCATATTTTGATATGTCTTAGCATCATAACCTAGCAATTACAAAACACCTGTCCCCATCATGCTTTCTGAATACCTTTCGGGTCGTTTTAAGAACAGGAGAGATGCCATTGCCAATTGTCATATGTACATTTGCATAATTATTATCATGTTGTTGGCTTTTTACTTTTTATTCTACTGTTTTCTTCTTTTTAACATGATTTCAAACTTTTCTTTTCTGTTTATGGAGTTGATAGACATTAATAGCAGAAAGATTGAAAGTTTCTGAAACTATTTTCAGCCATTTATTTTTCTTCTCATTTATGGATTTACCTGGGATCATTTGATGTCACAATAATACTCATGTTGGTGGGTAGACTTGTATGCTAGTTGGTACATAACATGTGAGCAGTGTGTGATATACAAAAGAGAAGACCGGTTCTCTATTAATAGCTCATTTCCTACAAATAAATGTAAATTTTTTTTTTAAAGAATATTGTTTAAAATATAAATTTTTTATAAAGTTTATATATTTAAATTAATGTAACGTAATAGAATTAATTTAAAAAATACAAAATTTATGTAATTAATAATGATAAATGATATGGACCTAATGAAAATCAATAAAATTACGATAAATTAATTTTACATATAAATTTTTATAATAATTTATATTCTTAATATTATTTATTCTTAAAATGTAAAATTAAAAATATATTTTAAAAAATGTAAAATAATAGTAATTTAAATAAAAGAATAAAATTAAAAATCTCAAATTATATATATATATATATATGCCCTACCAAATTTATTTGTATCTAAAAAATTTTAAAAATTACCAAATTAACTTTTAAAATATGGATAACCATATAAAACAAATAAATATCCAAATCTAAATAATAATTAATTAAATTTTTAATAATTAAATAATAAAATTATCTTCATAAATATAAATAAATTCAAAATTAAATAATTAATATACTTTTTAATTTCAAACAATAGAACAATATCTATCTATCTATCTATCTATCTATCTATATAGATAAATAGATAGATAGATAGATAGATATAGAGAGAGAGATGTAACAAATTTATTTGTATGCACTTCATGTTCAATTTATCTTAAAAAAAATTTAAAATATATTACAAATAATAAAAATTTACAAATAAAAAAATAATTTTCATAATAAAATTATGCAAATAAAAGAAATTAAGATTTAATTTAAATAATAACTAATTATATTTTCTTATGTATATATATTCTAAAATTATCATTTATAAGCAATTCTTATAATTTAATCAAATTTAAAAAATAATAATAATAATAATCAAAATTTTAAAATAAATTATTAATAAAAATCAGATATCTAATAAAAATTAATATCCTATTTATTAAGATTTGATTTGATATAAAATTGAATTAAAATTTTTAAATTTAATCCAATCTTAATTAAATAAAAATTTTATTTTTAAGATTCTAAATTTTTGAATTCAAATCAAAATGCTTAAAGTTTGAATTTTTTACGGAGCCCTGGTGCTCACGGACCAAATATCTATGAATTTATGATATGACTTGTCGTTTTTCCCCGCTTTGAAATGTTTGCATAAACGACAAATAGAATTGATTGCTTGAGCAAGAAAAGTCGTTGTGATTACATGAAGATATAATATATCACGTGTTATGGAACGTTGGGATTGATGGGTCGCACACTCTACACTTTATCCAATTTTTATTTATTTATTTATTAATCTTTAATTCTTCTGTTTTTATTTTTTTAATTTTTACCTGGAATACTTTTAACCTTTTATTAAAATAATTTTCATAAGTTGTCTTTAAAATATTCATAAATTAAATAATTTTTTTATATATAATTATATTTTTTGGGGGATAATTTATTTAGTGTATGCATTAAATAAAAAATACTAAAATAATATTATTTACAAGTAAGAAAAAAATCTATTCCAATAATATTTTAAAACTACTGTTCATATTTTCAAATCTTATTACATTGTTAAATTTTAACTTTTAATATAATTATTGTCATATAAAAATAATATTTTTATTATAAATAATATAAATTATTTTAAAAAAAAGAAAAAGAAAAAGTACGTGAATTGAAAATCGGGAACCTATTCCTTGTACGAAGATTCCTATACCCCATTAAATTTATCAGAGAATAAGGTTAACATACATAATAGGAGTTGTCCTCCCTCCAACTCTACATGGGTTCATTGTCATTTTCGGGTATACATATTTAGAATTTTTTATTATAAAATAATTATAACTTAAAAATTATTATTTTTCGTCCAATTTTTATTAAAAAGTCTTATCTAAAAATGTGATTAAACTACAAAGATACTTTAGAATATAGATAAAATATTAGATTTATAATATTTTTTATATATTCACATTATATTTATATTAATCTTACACAGTAATTTGTGTCTCAAATATTAAATTTCTAATTATTAATTAAATTTATTTATTGTATATATAATAGTCAAACACATTAACCAACTAAAAGCATGTATGCCTCATGTCATGTTTTTATTTTCATTTTTTCTAATTAATTCAAGAATGTTTCATGCTTTTATTATTGATGATATGAAATTTTGATTGGTTCTCAACATTGATAAATAAATAGAAAAGAAAAAAAAATAGTTGCACTTTGGGACAATCCATGGGGAATTATATATAATTATGATAAAAGCTATAAGCATGCATAGTTCATATGAACATTAAAGATTCTCTTAATTTTTCAAAATATTTTTTTAAAAAAATTTCTATTAACGAATACTTGTCAAGATTTTTATATTTTTATCTGTAATAATTAATAATTAATTTTAATATATTAAAAAATATAACTTATTGAATATAGAAACTATCCTTTTAATTTAGGCTATGAAAAGTTGTGGCAAAAACTAGCTTGTAGGTTTCCACCAAACCATGTGGTTCATGGGTTAGCATAAATATATTTAATTTTTTTAAAATTATTTTTAACACAATCATTTTGTTTGAATGACAAACTAAAGGTGATTCTAAATTTCTATTTTTTATTTTGATTTTTAAAAAATATTGGTAAAAAATCCCTTATGTAGTTTTTTTAGAAATAATAAAACAACTTTAAACAATAATTTTTACCTCAAAAAAAAAAGAATTTAACTACAATAATAATAACCCATAATATTTATTATTACTTTTGTTGTATTTTTTATAATTGTCCAATTTTCACAATTTTAATTAATTTTTTTGGATAATTCGAAGTATTCAGATTTCGTTCCGACGGACAAGTGTCGCCTAATTAATCTTTAAAAAAAATACTAGTAGAATATATTGTTATTTAAATATTTCACTTAAATAACGAATAACTGATTATAATTGAATCGAGGATAAATTTTAATTAATTATTTATTATTTTTTAAATATTATTTTTATATTAATATAATTTATTTTTTATTTAAAAATATTTAATATTATATTATAATTAAGAGTCTAGTGAAAAACACATTCAAACTTAATTAAAATTCAACTCGAAAAATTATTCTCATGTGAAAGAGCCATCAAATGGAATAAAAATCACGTGTCAATTTTGTTTTTGTCATTTTGTTATAATTTTTTTTTTTCTGATTTCTGCCCCCACACTCTTTTTGTATATGCAGTTAGCCTGTCCTTTTCTTTTTAAATACAGTAATAGTATGTAAGATTTTGCCATAATTTTAAATTTTTTTGATTGTTTTCAACCCTTTATTATTTCCTTTTGACTTTCTTGCAAGGAATATACTAATATGAGTTAGCTACATCCTTCTTTGATACAGATGTGAATGAATTCAAACTTTACCTAATTGTTTAGTTGTGTTTTTAAGTGTATTCATTATTAAGTATGAAAATTTCATATAAACTCTATTTATGCAAGTTGTAATAGTTTTATATTATAATATATTTTATATTTTAAAATAATAAAAGAAATTATTGATATAAAATTTTATACCGATATCAACATTCGGAATCATGGATCGTAGAAGAAATTTGTTATATCCTTAAGAGTATTAAAAATAGTTTAAAGATTTTTTAATCTATCATAAATCGTTTTCTCCGTATAAAATTTAGATATTAAGTTATTAGTGAGAGGTTTGAAGTAAAGACTTATATTTTGCAATTATCATATGAGTATCATTTTTTTTTTTTTAAATCCGAAAACTCCAACCGTCAGTCAATGTCTCGGGATTTACCTGTCCCGGGATTTGTCACAGGAGAACCAGGCCCTCAACTATCTTAGGGCAGCGTCACTGGGACGAGGCCCAGATCTAACCTAGAAAGCGTCTCATCGTACCTTATAACAGGCAAGTACCGACAGACGATACTAAACGATTGGAAAAAACCGAGGTCTGACCCCCTAAGCGCTTCAACAGGGGTGTCCTGGGGGGAAATCGAACTTGGGACCTTGAGATCCCAAGCCCAACCCCCACTACCAGGCCATCCCTAAAGGGGTTATATGAGTGAGTACTATATAAAAAATACTATTTTATGAGTATCATTTTAATTATAAAAAATATTATAAATTTCTTTTGCGACCTATAAATACAAGTTGGGGTATTGATGTTAGTATGAAATTCTATATCAATATAAATAATATTAAATATATGATAATAATATAATTAAAAGTAGAGTTATAAAGAGATTTAACCGTTAATTCTAATAATTTAAGATTTAAAATTAAAAAATAGATATTTTTATATTTTGACCTTAATTTTAAAATTTTAATATAATAATTTTTTTTTGATATTTAACTCTTGATTTTTTATTTTTATATATTTAAGTTTATATAAAGAATTTTCGCCTAATATTTATTGTTTTCTTAAAAGCTAATAACACAGACATCATTAAATTCTATTGTATGCCCAACCCAATAAATTTATCCCTTAAACAAACCTGGTACCCCACTCTTACTATCAACTGAATTCACAGCTACCTCCCTCTAAAAAAGTTAACCCCACATGGGTTTCTTCAAGTCTCAAACATAGAGTTTCTGAGAGAGTTTGAGAAAGCTTGTGAGTTAGGAAGAAGAAGAAAGAGAGATGGGAAATCTTGGAGAAATAGAAGAAGTAGAGGAAATGTTATCAAGAAATATTCCATCCTTTTCTACAACAACAATGCCTGTACTCTCATTGAATCATGTATCATTTGTATGCAACTCTGTGAGCAACTCTGTAAAGTTTTATGCACAAGTCTTGGGATTTGTTTTGATCAAAAGGCCTTCTTCTTTCAAATTTGAAGGAGCTTGGTATGATCATTTCTATCTTCATTCTTTACTTTCTTTTAACCATATTCTTTATGTTATAATTATGTTGCCTTTTTCCTTTTTTAATATTTTCATAAGTTTATTGTTTTATCTTTCTTATATCATATCCTAGTAATTTAAAAAAGTTTACTGGTTGAATCTCCAACATAAAAGAGCGTGCAAATTTTAGAAGATATTGATGATAATTTTTAAAATTTTGATTTTTTTTTACAATTTCAAAAATTTGAGATGGATGTATTTTTTAGTAGAATAACCTTAAGAAAATCTATAATATTTAGCTTATAATAAGATTAAACTATAAAGATACTTTTAAAATATGTATATAAAAATTAAATACACAAAATTTATGTATAAGTAATTTAATGTATTAGATATATAACCTTTTTTTTCTTATATTCACCTTACACTTTTGATCTTACCCATTAGATTTTAAATCTCAAACATTAAGTTTATAATTATGAATAATTTTTTTTATACAGTCAAACACATTAACTAATTAAAAGCATGTATGCTTCATGCAATGCCTTTTTTTTTTTAATAATTTTTTCCCTAATTAATTAAAGAATATTTCATGCTTTTTATGTGGTTATATGAGATTTTGATTGATTCTCAACACGGATAAATTAAAAGAAAAAAAAATTTCCCTTTGGGGCAACCCATGTGAAGTATAATTATCATGAAAGCCATTAGCATGCACAGATGATTCTCTGATTCTTTTCAAATTACTTTTTATGGTCAAAATTATTATTTATTTTTATTTTTTTTAAATTAATACATAAATATAAATCAAATATCTTTCTAAATATGATGTAATTGGAATTTTATGATTAAGCCAACCATCCACTCAGTTTAGACAATTTATTGAAGTATAAATTAAAAAGAAACAATTTCTCAAGTTTAATTAGAAAAAAAATATATGGAAAGCACTGTACATAATCTCTATAATTAAGATTAAGCAATTAATTAACTTCTAATATGATCATAGTTTATAAACCAATTATAATGGAGAAAACAAAAAGCCGAACATATGGAATATGATTATGTCAAAATCTTTTGAATTGGCCCCCTAATAAATCTATCTTTTTCATTTTATCTCTGTTGATTGATGAATTAGTAAATCTCTTGAATTGATATAACAGGTTAAAGGCTCTAATAAATTGGTAGTTAACTTTATAATTTTTTTTTCAGGCTATTCAACCATGGAATTGGGATTCATTTGCTAGAATCAGATAAATTAGTTTCAGAAAAGAAAGGGAAGATCAATCCAAAAGACAATCACATTTCATTTGAGTGCTCAGACATGGAGCTTATTCTAAGAAAATTGGAGGAAATGAAAATTGAATATGTGACTGCCGTTGTTGAAGAACGTGGCATAACAGTTGATCAACTCTTCTTTCATGACCCAGATGGACACATGATTGAAATTTGCAATTGTCACAATCTCCCTGTTATCCCACTTTCTTCTCGCCCTTTGAAGCTCAACAATTCCAATGCAAATCGTACACAATCATCATCATCATCAATATTTGGTAAGTTTCTCTTTTGCAACACATTCTTGATGGTTCCATTTCAATTTTTTCGGATTTTGGTATTAGGATATGCTGTACCAATGCAGGGAAGAGAACTTCGGAGAAGCCGTGTTATAGAGAAGTTGAAGCTATGATGATGGAGAATTTGGTAGTTGATATGATGGACTTTTCAATGTGACTTGAGTTGCTGGAGACCTTGATGAGATTCGGAAAAAGTATTTTCCAGAATTTGTTTTGTTCTACAACGTCTAAAGAAAGGGTGAAAGTTTTGTAATGTGGGGAAAGGAAAATTGTTTTCTTCTTGTGAGGAGTTTTTTAAAACTGCAATTGTAATAAGTTGGTTCTCTTGACGCCATGAATTGAACTATTTTCATGAAATATATTACCGTCGTTCTCTTTAGAGTATGTTAGAAATTAAGGTGCTACAGTGTACGATGTTAAATATTAATAAAAAAGTGAATGATCGAGTATAATGAAGGTTAAAAGCTGTAAATTTTGATAACAAAAGGACACATCATTGAGGAATTTTTTTCCCAAAATCTGCAACATTTCAGCAGAATCAAATCATTTCTCACAACAATAGTATGATACAATCTGTACAACATTATCAGTCTCAAAGTTGACATAGATTTAAACCCACCACTCAGACAATAATTGCTCTTCATTCATCAGAGTAGATTCTGTTTCAATACAGCACAAATTAGATTTCAGGAGGAACCTGTATCCTGAGTATCCTCTAATGCTGGGCTTGGAGTAAATAGAGAATCAGATGAGCAAATAAAAACTAAATCTGGCTTGGTCGTCTCGTGGTGGGGAGTCATTGTTGAGGGAAGTGTAAATCTACATGGTGGGGTGTCATTACAGATTCTTGGTTTTTTCAGTCTCCTGAAGAAATGACAACAAAAAAGTCGTAGAAAGACCATTTTCTGTTCTGGTTTTTGTGAAGGGTTAATTATGGCACGCTCTGTATTGGCAAGCCGATATCCAATGACGATTTCCTCTCTTTGACGACCCCTAATCATTATATCATAGAATGAAAGCTCTTCCTGGTCGAATAGGTAGAAGTAGTGTTAGGTTTCAACTCTCAAGAACAAGATCACGAAATGATAAAACGAAAGAAAACCCTACTGAATTCAAGATTGAATTCACTGCAACTCAGCAAAACAGAAAAATATTGAATAACAAACATACATCAGACACCAAGATTACGTGGTTCGATTCAATCTGAATCTACATCCACGGATGGAACTTTCTTGCCCAGGCTATTCATTAACTGTCAAGGAACAATATTACAAGAGAGAGTTTTTCAATTGATACTCACAAATCAAGAAATTAAGCTGCTTATATAGGCCATCTATCAGCCACTCTCGGGAATTTCAGAATCAAGAATCAGTTAAAATTCATTAATGGTGAAATGACTATTTTGCCATTAATGAATACACTAACACGCAATTTCCACCAAGGGCATCCTCGTAACTTAACCTCCCTTAACTGAAAATAACGACATTTTCAGCTCCTGTTCTTCTTCTTCCCAGATCAACAACACAGCAACTTCTGCAATTCTCCTTCTTCACTTCGAATTGATGAATCATTCCCAACAGATATAATGAATCACATAAAAGTATATTGTCAATTATTCATCATATGATTATACTAGTATACGAAGTATTTCTTTGACTTGAGACATAATTATCGTTATTTGCTATAGATGCATATGGTTTATATAATGTATAAATGTGAGAATAACCATGTTTTACATACGAAAATCGATTTGGTTATGTGTTGTTATATTGAAATATGAATGATTACAATATAGGATATGTTGAATCGATATAAAAGATTTCAAGGTTTCGTTGACACAATCCGGATTCGAATTTCTAGTCAGACATTGTTGGCAAATGCCTGAACTCTAAGTTTTTGGCTAAAGTACTTAATTGTTAGATAAAAGAGTATTATGGAAACAAGTTCATAGTATAATGACCATTAGCTTGAAAGAAAATTGAGTTTAGAGTTTTTGACATCCGTGAGCCCTAATTTAGTTGGGATTGGATAAATAGAAAGAATTTATCTATACGAAACATACAATCAAGTATAAAAGGTTCAATGAAGACTTTCTTCATTGTGGTTTAAAGGCTATGACATAGTGTTAGATGTTAACCATAGTCGTTGATTATTCGAATGGTTCAAAACAAGATCAATGAGATTGATTTCGGCTCATAGCTAATACCACAATCCAAGAGGTTACAATATATAACTTATAATCATTCTCACCATTATAAAGAGTAAATATTATCTACAAAAAAGCTAGTACACTTAGAGATAATATTAAACCAAAAAATATAAATGATTTATGTGTTAAATAATTTAACAAATTCAAGAATTTTGTTAAATGACCTAAATATAATATAAAGTAAGTTATAATATTTTATTAATATTTAAAAATATAAATAGAATTAAAATAAGCTTGATCAAAGTAAGTTTGGTCGGACTTAAGACTTATTTGTCATAAAATTGATAAATGAGGACTTAAGTGATATTTTATATTTACTATTCTAAGCTTCCTTGACTAGTTTTGGGTCTTTGATTAAAAGATTAAGGGCATTTAAGTAAATGGGTGAAAAATATAAATATGGGCCTTTTTTATTTTTTTATAAAATTAAGCATGATTTTCTTAAAACTAAAAAAATTATGAAAGTTCTCTCTCTCTCTCTCTCTCTCTCTCTATCTATCTATCTATCTATATATCTATCCATCCATCCATCTATCTATCTATCTATATATTTATATTTATATTTTTTGGCTATAAGGGAATTCATCATTTAGAGTTTGATTTCCTAAGTAGTAGTTAATCTTCATCATTTTATCACTAAAGGTTAGTGATCTATATTTTTATTTGATTAATTTTATGAAATCAAACTTTATGCCATGCTAAAATGTTTAAAAATCCTAATCACTTGGTAAATCTTGCAATCAACTTTCATAGGGGAATAAAAGATTGTTGACTTTCTCGCAAGAGAAGTACTTAAAGAATATATGTCAAAAGTTTAAAATGTCAAATGTTAAAACAGTAAAGATGCTATTGGTGGCATATTTTAAACTACCGAAGGATCAAGAGCCTACAAGCAAGAAAGAGAACAAGAGATGCAAAAGACACCTTATTTGATCGCGGTTAAAAGTTAGATGTATGCCATTATGTGTATAAGACCAGATCTGGCATATTTATTGAGTTTGGTTAGTAGATTTATAGGTAATTTAGAGAAAACTCATTTAGAAGCTATTAAATAGATTTTGAGCCACATCAAAGGAACTTTTGAGTTATCAAGTGAGAGATCTGAAGGTTAAACTTATGAACCCCGTCTATTAAGTTTATGGATATTATAATAAATCTCTCATGAATTTTTGTGCATGTTATTGTATGTCAATTATACATTAGAGGGTACATTAGATTGGAATTATATTTAAGAAGGTGTGTGGCAAAGAGTATTGAGTTACTAAGAAAGAACTAAATTTTAACCCTAAAATTATCACCAATTGAGAAAAAAATCCTTATTATTTTTGTAGAGCTCAGAAAGAACTTTTCATTGATATATTATAAGTTCCATGAGGATGTCTAGATTAAAAATTCTAACCATTTGAAGTAACAGTCCTCAGTTGTAAGAAAAGAGAAAGGTATCAATACCTTGTCAAAGGTATCGATACGTTGGCTAAAAGATGTCGATACCTTTGGATAAATGTATCAACACATTGTTGAGTAAAGCTAAAGGTGTCAATATCATAGAGGAACGTATATACATCTTGAGACACAAAATGGATTGGGATTCAAACTAAACATATCGATACCTTGAGAAAGGTATCGACACCTTTCAGTATGGAAAGCCAAATGTAACACCCCATATTTTTATCTCGATGGTATATTTATCATTTTCTACTTCTCCAATTCATGCATCTGTATTCATTTCATATCCTATGTGTTTGTGGGTGTAATTCTAAGCTCATGTAGGGAATATTTAAGTGAGAATTCAAATTTTCGCAGGTTCGATCGACCGACATTTTGAGGACTCTCTGGAAAATTTGTGGCTTTAGATTCGTTCGAACGAATAAGGGGATTTGTTCGACCAAATTGGGTTTCGTTCGATTGAATGAGAGATTCATTCGACCGAAGTGTGGATTCATTTAGCCGAACATTTATTTCGTTCGACCAGTAAATTGGAAGCTCTTTGACTTCTGAGGATGCTAAAGGATTTGTTTGAATGAACTGTTATTCGTTCAATCGAAGGGGTGGTTCGATCGAACGAATTCGATCGAATCGACGCGAATTGACAATTTTACCTTCTTCTAGAAGCTTCCTCCTTAAGAAAACTTAAGGATAAAATGGTAATTTCACCTATTTTCTATAAATAGGGGTCAGGGGATCGAAATTTTAAGGTTTTCTCCTTCTTTTACTCTTTTCCTCTTTCTTCCTCCTTTCACGATCTCTTTGTCTCTCTCTATCTAAATTTTGTTGTATTTTGCCAAAATTTTAATTTTTCTTCGTAGACGAGCTGCATTCTTCGTGTCTAACACACTGGGAGCGTCAATTTGGTAGTAGAGACGCGGATTCGCGAATGGCTACCTAGGGTTTTGAGAGAAAAATTTGGGGCTTTTCGAGTTAGAGGCTAAATCAGAGCAAATCGACCACACCATGAGGTTCGTAGCTTCGTTTCTAGCATGTCTGCATATTTATTTTGTCATTTAAAGCATTTTGATTCGTATGAGTTTCGTATCGATTTTCTTAGATTTACCACTCGTATTTTAGTTTTAATGAGTTATATGGGTTGTAAAGGAGTCGTAGAAGTCGTAGGAAGCTAGAAATACAATTTTAGAGATTTTGGGTAAATATAAATAGTAACTTCAGTTACTGTTTCGATGATTGAATGGGATCCACAAGTCGAAATCATGAATGTTAGTCGTAATAAATTGGTTTAATCGTAATGTGGGTCCGTGTCGATGTTAATTAGATAATTAGAGGCTTAACAAGAGTTTAGACGAATACGCGTAATGGTCTGAATATTAGAAACCCGGAATAGTATGTATTTTGCATATTTGCACTTTTATATATTTTTGGGATGTGTGTTGATAGTATGTTATGTGTATGATTAGGCAACGGTTCGAGATCAAGGTATTCGCGTGAGTCGCCGAGGAACGAGGGGAATTAGGAAGTGTAAATCCTTCCTAAGTTGTGAGTGGACTCTTTTTGATTTTACTATTCTATTTAAATCCTGTTTTACAAATATATGATGAAATGCGATAATAATATAAATGTTTTTGTTATTAAAATCTTGTAATATGATTTATATTGATTTCGAAATGAGTTGATCTATATGCTTGTTCTTATATGAGAATGTTGATACGACCTTTGAGCTATGTTTTATATTTTGGTTTATGGCCATCGAGCCTATTTTACTTGATGTAATGATGGTATAGCCAATGGGGCCGGATTGTGATATTTATTTTGGATTGACGGCCATGTTGGCCTGTTTGTATTTTGTTGCATATACTATTATGATGATGGCCATGATAGGCCTGTGTTATTGTATATTGGTGATATAGCCATATTGGCCTGTTGTGCACAGTAGCTACTGGTTGTAGCCTAGGGTCAGCCTGAGTGGATAGAGGTCGCCTACGTGAGTGTGGGACTGCACAGGTGGAGGAGTTATATAGTGTTCTGATTTTTGTTCGAGTGGAGGTTTGGGCACCTATGAGTCTCAATCGGGTTAGCACGAGATCACCACGTGGCTAATCCGATGCGAACGTCAGTGGTGGGCTTGTTTTGGGTAAATAAACCATGTATAGTTTTCTTTATGCATCTAAATGAATATTTTCATAAAAGCATATTTTAATTGCATATAAAACCCACTGACGGTCTCGGGATACCCACGACTAGGGTAGTCGTCGGGAATGGGAGTCTGCCCAATGATTTTCTATACAGTGGTTCAAGGATTCCAAAAATAAAGAAAGTTTTCTTCTGATCTAAATGATTTCAAATTGTTTTTTATTTATTGATTCCTCGGTGTGTGAATATGTGTATATATATACATATACATATCTATATATCTATATATAT
>JAVXUL010000013.1:1173438-1188303 GCA_035590515.1 Trichilia minutiflora | reverse complement strand
ATTAGTTAAACACAATACCGTTCAGACATATCATAATTTTATTTCATTTAAATTATATGTAGTTGATTAAAATCGAATTCAGAACGTATTCAAAACGTGTGCATTAAAATTATATATCCCAAACTCAATTTCTTATCATTAAATTATATCTATAAATAATTATATTTTTTTATTTTATTAAATAACTAAATTTTAATATTTCATATAATTATTATCAAACACAAATAATACTATAATATATATTACTTAAAAAAAAAAAAATAGATGCGGACAACCCTCACGAGGATTTTCCATCCCCACCTCATTAAATTGGTTAGAGAATATAGAGTTAAAATACATAATGGCAGGGACTTCCTCCCCTGCCTTTCTTGCTCCATTATTATCTTTAAATATTAAATATTTAAAATTTTCATTAAAAATATATCTATAAATTAATTATTTAATGTTTGTTGTTTTTTGACGATCAATTGAATTAATTAAAATAATATAATATTATTATTTTTTATTTCATTCTAAAATCTATTAGAACAATGTAAGAGATTTAATTTTGAATGAATGGTGAATTTTTATAAAATGAATTTCTATAACTTCAAAATTTTTGAGATGGGTGTATTTTTTTTAGTTGAATTTCCTTTAAAAGGTCCATAATATTTATCTAAAAATATTGATGATTAAATAAAAATATTGATGATTAAAAATATAATTAAAAGAATATTTATTATAATATAATACAACTCAAAATCCTCAATTTTATTTTCTTTTCTTTTTAAAATTTTTATTTAATTTTCCTTCCATTTTTTTTTAATTTAAAGATATAAGTGCTGGAAATGACTTGTTTGACCATTAATTTATTAAAAGAAAATGATGTGATCATTACCCCATTTCGAACAATTAACTAATTAATATCAATAATAAGAATTATTCTTATTAAATTAAATTATTCTTATTATTTTTTAATTTATACTTTGAAAAGTTGTGACAGAAACTTATGGGCTTACACAATGCCATATGACTCATGTTTTTAAGAGATAAAAAGATTTAATTTTTTTAAATTTATTATTTTAACAAAATCATTTTATTTGAACGACAAATTAAAGATGATTCTAGATTTATATTTTTCATTTCATTTTCTTTCTTTTTAAATATTATAAAAATATATAAAAGCAACCCAAAATTTCTTAAAATAATAAAAAAATCCTAAAATTTTTAGAATTGTCCACTTTTCGCTACTTTAATTAATTCTTTAAATGTTATTTCTGTGTTATCGACATACTGTTTTTCGTTTTTAAATATTTAATATTATATTATAATTAAGGCTATATGGAAAAATTATGGGACATTTTTTTTAATCTGTTTTTTTGTTATAATTTTGTATTTTTTCATTTGTACCCTCATACTCTTTTGTATTTATAGTTAACCTTACGATTTTACCTCTACATATATAGTAGGTTAGATTTTGCATAATTTTTTATACTTTCATTGCATTGCCTCTTGTTTGTTCCTTTCTTTTCCTCTTGACTTTCTTTCAAGTCAAATGGATTGTTCGGAGTCCATCTCTCATTCTAAAAAATGCTTTAATATAGTATTAAGAGAACTATATCACAGTCACCTGTCTTCAAGCTCAGGCTGTGATAGTATCAGAGCTAAATCTTTTGAAAGTCATTCCATCTAGCCCTCATCTCCTCTGGTTATGTGGGACTTTTGAAAGTCATTACATTATTCTTATACATTTTATATTTTAAAATTAAAATAATATTAAAAATATGATAAGAAAATAATTAATAATAGGTTGAGTGAGTTCAACTCTCGGCATAGTATTTTTAACTCTTGATTTCTTTTTATTTTAACTGTTTGAATATAATACTATGAAGGTAGTTTATGGATATATTTAAGTTTATATAAAGATTTTCTTTTTCCTAATATTTATTGCTTTTTTTTAAAAAATAATAATACACACATCGTTAATTATAATCTATGCTACCGAACATATCATTAATTATTATGCCCCACTCTCACTGGCAATTGAATTCTGAGCTTCCTCCGTCCCTCGATAAGAAACCCACCCCCTGTGGGTTTCTGCAAGTCTCGAACATAAGAGTTTGTGAGAGGGTTTCAGAAAGCTTGTGAGTTAGGAAGAAGAAGAGAGAAAGAGAGAAAGAGAGAAAGAAAGATGGGAAATATTGGAGAAATAGAAGAAGTAGAGGACATGTTATCAAGAAACATTCCATCCTTGTCTGCAACAACAATGCCTATGCTCTCACTGAATCATGTATCATTTGTGTGCAAATCTGTGAGCAAATCTGTAAAGTTTTATGAACAAGTCTTGGGATTTGTTTTGATCAAAAGACCTTCTTCTTTCAAATTTGAAGGAGCTTGGTATGATCATTTATCTCAACATCTGTTAGCCATTTTCTTTATGTTATTATATTGTTTTTTCCTTTTCTTTTTTCATAATTTTATTCTTTCATCTTCTTGGATCAGATCCTAATACTCTTCTGTTCCCGTCATGGGATCGATGTGGTTGCATGTTATAGGCGTTGAGTAGCGGTTTAACTGGTAAAATCTCTTAAAATGATATAAGAGATTTGATATTTTAATCTAAAAATGTGATTAAATTACAAAGATACTTTAAAAATTATGGATATAAATATTAATTCATAAGATTTATGTCTCTTTTTTTTATAAATTTTATTTTTCCTAATTAATTGAAGAATATTTCATGATTTTTATATGGATGATGTGAGATTTTGATTGGTTCTCAACATGGATAAATAAATAGGGAAAAAAGTTGCACTTTGGGGCAATCCGTGTGAAGTATGATTATGACGAAACACAATTGATTCTCTGATTTTTTTCCAAACCACTATTTTGGGTCAAAATTATTTTTTTTTTTAAAATTTTTTAAAATTAGACATAAATGCAAACCAAACATCTTTCTAATTCTGATGTAAATGCTAACCGTTTCCCACTTTGGATAATATATTGAAGTATAAATTAAAAAGAAACAATTTCTTAAGTTTAATTAGAAAAAAATATTTAGACTACTATATCTAATCTCTATAATTATAGCATAATTCATACATAAAGTTGCAAGAGTGGGCAATTAATTAACTTCTAATATGATCATAGTTTATAGGCCAATCATAATTGAGAAAAATTGAATGGGGACAACCAATTCTTAGTTGGAATTTTTTGTTTTAATCAATGATTATGTCATAATCTTTAAAGATGGAAGACTTTGATAAATTGATAATTAACTTTTTAATACTTGCTTTTTCTTTTTCAGGCTATTCAACCATGGAATTGGCATACATTTGCTAGAATCAGATAAATTAGTTTTAGAAAAGAAAGGGAAGATCAATCCAAAAGACAATCACATTTCATTTCAGTGCTCAGACATGGAGCTTATTATAAGAAAATTGGAGGAAATGAAAATTGAGTATGTGACTGCTGTTGTTGAAGAAGGTGGTATAACAGTTGATCAACTCTTCTTTCATGATCCAGATGGATACATGGTTGAGATTTGCAATTGTCAAAATCTCCCTGTTCTCCCACTTTCTTCTTGCCCTTTGAAGCTCCCCAACTCCAATTCAAATCATACAACATCGTCATCATCATCAATCTTTGGTAAATTTTCTTTTTTGCTACATTCTTGATGGTTTCATTTCAATTTTTTTTGGATTCTGATGTGACTGGGATTCAAACATCAAATCTCTCGTACCATTGCAGGGAAGAGAACCTCGGAGAAGGCGTGTTCTGGAGAAGTAGCAGCTATGATGATGGAGAATTTGGTGGTTGATATGATGGACATTTCAATGTGACCTGAATTTCTGGAGAGATTGATGAGAATTGGAAAGTGTATTTTCTGAATTTGTTTTTGAGTACAATGTGTAAAGATAGGGTTAATGTTTTTGTAACGTGGGGAAAGCCGGAAAGAAGTTGTTTTCTTCTTGTGAGGGGTTTCTTAAAACTGCTGCTGTAATAAGTTTGCTCTCTCTTGATGCATTGAATTGACCTATTTTCATAAATGTATTTCTGTAATTCCCTTCATAGAGTATGTTATACAACCGTATAATGTTAAGTATTAATAAAAAAATAAATGATCCAGTATACAGAAGGTTAAAAATACACCATTGAGGAATTTTTTTTCCCAGAAACTATCTGCAACATTTCAGCAGAATCAAATCATTTCTCAAAACAATAGTATAATACAATCTGTACAACATTATTAGTATAAAAAGTTGATATAGATTTAAACTCATCACCCAGATAACTACTTGCTCTTCATTCATGAGAATCGATTCTGCTTCCATACGGCACAAGTTAGATGTCCGCAGGAACCTGTATCCTGAGTATCCTGTAATGCTGCGCATGGAGTAAATAGAGAATCAGAGGAATCAGATGAAAAACGAAAATTAAATCTGGTGAGGTCGGTTCATGATGGGGAGTCATTGGCGAGGGAAATGTAAATCTACAAGGTAAGGAGCCATTACAGATTCTTGGTTTTTTCAGTCTCCTGAAGAAACGACAACAAAAATGTCACCAAGAGACCATTTTCTTGGTTCTGATTTTTGTGAAGGGTTAATTATGGCACGCTCTGTATTGGCAAGGCGATAGCCAACGACAATTTCCCGTCTTTGACGACCCCTAATCATTATATCATAGAATGAAAGCTCTTCCTGGTCGAATAAGTAGAATTCTGCAGGTTTGATACACATTTCGTTCCCCTGAAAACAAGAGACCGGTTAGAATAATTAATTTATAGTATATCAATTCACACTTTGTTACTTAAATAAACTCCATAATTATATGCATAGAAGCATTCAGCTTCAGAAAGGATGTGGTAGCATACCTCCTCAGCAAAAAGTTCCTCAAGAACACGATTTATCTGTTTGTCTTCAGCCACCATTGCCAATGCCATACTCACAAGCTCATTTGATAGCACGTAATCACTGATTCTGGACACTGATACCAGGTTCCTAGTCCTAGAATCTAGAATTTCGCTGATAATAATTGACTTGTCTGAGGCTTGCTGCATCTCAAAAATCCAGGAGCTGTGAGAGAACCCAGGTAGCCGCAAAAATGCATCTCCGTAGGGGAGACGTTGTGACTGTAATCCAAGAGGAAAGAAGCAGATGTCAATATGAAAATCAAAACATGTGTTGAACAACAATGCCTTAAAATTGGAAACCATGATGAAAATAAATAAGATATCCGAAAACATTTTAGAGTAAACCAACATTAATAGCAAAGTAATGGAAAAATCTATAATTAAATTACTAATGCTAAGTTCGAAGGTAGCAGTGGTAATTACCTGTATGTCACGAATCAGGAGAAGGGTGGCAAGAGATCGTGAGTCAGAATGCACAATGGAGTCTTCCAGTGACTCATCTGCAAGAATCAGAATCTGTCCATATAGAGTTAGTATTCGGTTAGATATGAGTAACCAAAAGAAAACTTCAGAGGTGGTTGCGTTTGTTAAAGCAAAGAAGAGCAAATTCAAAAATCAGCTAGTCCGGGTTCAGTGTGAGGACTTCTATCAATTTTTTTTGTTCATTGCTATTGTTCTAGCTTCAAGTGTTGACACATTCTCTTACACAATAAATTTCCTGTTCATAGTGAGATGTATGATTAAGTCTAAGGATGATAAATCATAAAAGTTTCATTGAAAGGAAAAAGGAAACATCAAGAATGGAGCTGGATCATGCATATGCTAGCACAAGTTAAAATTATAAATTATGATCTTGTCCTTTTAGAAGTTCAAGTTCATAAATCCTAAGCTGAAAAGTAGTTAATTTCTATAAATAGGTGAATGAGGTTTTGTGTGCATTAGACACAGAAAGAAAAAAGAGACTGCAGAAGATAATACAACTTACAGAATCAAAGGTCTCCAAAGGTAGACTTTCTAAATGCCGTCTAATGACAGCATTTCCCTCACGGTGGAAAAGTTTTATATTCCCTAATCTAGAAATGTCAAGTCCACCATCAGTAAGCTTCTTCTCTCTTTCCTTCTTAGGAACCTCATTAAGCATCCATAGTTCTGAACCTGGAGCTAGGAGTGCCTCTAGTACCTGAAAATCAATGAAAGACATGTAACAAGTAAGAATTCAATTGTGAAGTAAAAGAATACTAGATAAACATTATTCTTATCCATTATCAGTGTATGATTGATTGTCCTCCCATTTCTTTATTTCCACATCCAGAAACCACAATGTATTTTATCTAAACCAAGGAGTGAACTAAAGGTAACATGGAAGACTAAGAAAATTACCATAATCATATCATGAATGTCTCGACGCCAGCCACAGAACAATATCTTCTCTGGATATTTTGGAGGGTCACGTTTGTTTGGGAAAGATCGCTTGCGTATCTGCACGAAGGACGTGGCATAAATAAGATAAGCAACCAAACAACCACTATTGGAAAACACTGTTCTGACAAAGAGCATCAATCTTATAAAGAAAAAAACTGCAAGCATTATTTTTCTTGTATGGTTAAAGACAATATGAATTGATTATCTATCCTTGAGTAATAGAACACATTAACCACACTAACGGAAAAAGTAATTGTCTCCTTGCAAATACACGTACCAAATATATGATGCATAAATGTGTACTTTTCGATATGAAGTGAAAATAGATACGGAGAATTGACTACTTAAAACCATTTAAAGAATTAATTTTGTAGCTTCTCAAGCTGCTAAGTATTCAATTAGAGAAAAATTATGGAATATATTGACTTTGCTGCCATACAGAAAATAAGAAGAAAGTCACCTCTGGAAGGGGACCCGGAGCATAAGTGTCATCATCTTCAGCTATAACAAGAATTTCATCCCCCTCTGTTAGAATATAGTTATCATCTGGATTTAATATTATCTTCCCACCTTCAGCTGCAACCTTGATTCCACAGGGAATTGCATCAGGAAATGAAATCAACACTTCTTCAAAACGCAGACTATCCAGTTGTGGCCACCTCTTTATGTAGAATTCAGCATTCTCAAAACCCAATATATCCTCCCATATCTGGCCAAAACAAGAAAATCAGCTTTATTTTAGTGATTAAATGGATAATCATAAACAGATAGTTAGAAATACGAAGATATAATCATCAGGGCAGTTCAGTTGGTAGAGTGGCCCTGCAACTTCGAGGTCTCTTGAGACTTGTGATAGCCACAAACTTAGAAAAAATCCTACTGCTACAGGTTAGTTTAAGTTGTAAGGCCTCCTGTCAAATGTACTGGAGGTATCGAAAATGTTAAGATAGATGAGTGGCAACAAATGAAAGGATGATAATAGAAATAGACTCTTCTGTAGTCTAAGAACAACACAAGGATATACTATAAAAAAAGGTTTAGTAGATGTCCGATGACGATCTATAAGTGCAAGATATAGGAATTATGTTGTTTAGGTTTAGGATGTGCTAGTACAAGGAATCCTCTTAAAAAACATAAGTTTGAGGATGTGAGAAAAGATGTATTAGCACATTATCTAGAAACACTTATAATCATAGATGGAAGGGAGCTGTAAAGCAAAGTCTAAGTAATAAAACTTGACAAGAGATACTTCGGCACCTGCCCCTTGATAATTGGGACAACTTTATCAAGAATGATGATGATAGAGAAATATGAAAACATTCGTGTAATAAGGCTCTCTTCGTAGAATCACCAATTACAGGCCAAACGATGAAGAGTTCTAAGGATCCCGGACATGCACTCTAACCATGTAAAAGAAATTATTATGGGAAGTGGATTTAGCAGATTCTCTGGCTGCAGTAATTCAAAATTTGCAATTATAGTGCTGAAAATAGTAATGAAAGTACATTTTAGTAACCTGTGCAAGGCCAGGCTGCAAAGCACATTGTATCATCAAGCGCCCAATCACATCATGTGCGACGACTGTTTCGATGAGCTCTCCGCCAACGAGTTTTACAAGGGGCTCATTGTCAATGTCACTCATCTCTACAACAACATGACCTCTCAAACCCTCTTTCACTCCTGTGAGGCTCAGCACAACCCTTAAAGCACGCGCATCACTCTGGAAACAGAATTAAGAATGTCAATTTAACATTTCACAGGTAGTAATACAAGTGGTTGACAAAGATAGGAAACTAGCAATTTCATAAGACCTGATCTGCATTTTCATCCGAAGCTAATACAATGATAGCACGTGCCTTTGATACCGATACCTTAAAATAAAACAAATCAATTCAAATAAAAGGTATATAGAAATCTAATGAAAGAAAAGAATAAAGAAAATAGGTAAGATGAAATAAAATAGAACAACAATCTCAAAAGGTTAAAGTTAAAGATACATAAAGCTACCTTTTTTAAGTCAGCTAGTATAAGAGGACTGCCGCTCCTGCATATGACAGAAGTTCCCATGAAGTCAAATTCTAATTTTGCTATGTCCAACTCCATTTCTTCCTTGTCTCTTTCTGCTAATACAACAATAACACCGCCCCCAATGCTCATGTTTGCAACTGCTAGCTGCTTCAAAAGTGAACCCTACAACCAAAACAACATTTCCTAAATACAATTCCTTTTCTTGCAAAATCTTTAACACTTTGGGATATAAGTTCACACAATCAAGATTAACTAAATCAGTCCATAAATTACCAATTTGTCGCTCCAACCAAGAATTAGTATGTGATTCTTTTCAATAACTTCACTTTTCCCTTTCCGCAGCGAATCTACCTTTTCTGAGATGGCATCTGATACTAGTCCAAGCATCATTGCAAATATCAACATGCCTCCTGAACTTATAGAGACCGAAACAATCCTTGGCCCAGTCCCAACCCTATCAGCATGATTTCCCGAATCAGCTACAAAACTCCATGAAAGCCAAAGAGCTTCAGTAAAGCTGCTGTCACTGACCGCATACAATGCCAAGCCACCAAATATGATGAGAAATATAGTTGCAAAGAGAAGTGCAAGGAGTTTTGCATAAGGATAAACAGAGAAACACACATCCACCATATATGCAATTCTCTTCTTCAAGGGAACCTCCTCTTTGTTTTTCTTTGTTCTTTTTGAGAAATTCATTATTTGGGGAAGATAATCAAGATATTTGTACAATACAAATGGCATCATCAGCGTGATCATCACAGTATACAAAGCAACAACTCTACCATCAGCATTACCACAATCGGAAACCGAGCTATTATCTTCAGGGTGCAAAACTTCTATGCTGTTATTGCCAGCAACACTTTTATTGCTACATAATTTACGAAGACTAACATTCTCTTCCTGCAAGAAATAAGGCCGTGCTAAGAAATATGAACAGAAAAATAACTAACCTGAGATAAGTATTTAATATTATCATAATCAATTTCCTGAAGATTTTGAGCATTACAGAGATGTACCTGAAACAATTTAAAACAACTTGTTTCTAAGTAGTTGCTGGTATGTATCTATCATTCATTATTTTGAATTGAAGAGGATACTGAAATTTTGCCATCTGTACTTACAATGACAATCTTCTTGAACTTTGTCTTAAACTATCAAAAATTTATTATGATAGTAAAGCAGGTTGAATTTGATATCATGCACTGGAAGCAACTTCAGTAATCTCTACAACACATTAAGCCAACATCTATCATGCACGTCTTTTGTTCTTGCAGATTTCTTTTAATATAAGCAATCCCAAAATCTTCATTTAACTTTATTTTCATTTCTTCAATGAAAACTCAAAATTATTGTTTACTATTTCTCTTTAATAGAAAAAAATGTTCAGGGAAAAAAAAATCAAATACGTCTGCTAGACCTCTCTGTCATACGCATCAAAGTGTTGGGGATAAGTTTTCAAACTTCAGATCAAATCTCATTTCTAAATTATTAGCATCTGCAAAATGTTAATAGATATGCAGAAAAGCACTTTCTCCTTTAATTGATGCACATAAAACTCGAGTCTTGTACTTCATTTTTCTTACTTTATTTACAATTACGCCCACAAACTTATAGCCAAAAAGAAAGGAAAAAAAGTTTGAAACATTCCAAATTCCTTCTCCTTCTCATCATTTCCATAAAGACAATTTAAAAAATGAAAAGAGCAAAGAAAGCCCAAATTTTAAAATTGAAAGTATTGACGTACCTCTAGTTTTACAACTTTATCCCGCAGGTATATTGTGTAACATACACATAATATAAAGCCTAAAATTGGCTGCAAAACAATTGAAAACAAAATTTTATTAGGAACAAAAATAGTTTGCGTTTCACTGATTTTTATTTTCTCTTTATTTCAAACAATTTAAGCTAAAACTAACAGTTCTAGGGAATGAGATGAATCACTGACCAAGTAAACCATCAAGGAGCTCTTTGACCCTGGAGTTCTTGTACTTGACTGACTCGTCGAACTCGACTGACTCACTGAACTCGATTGATTCACGACCAATCCGCCACTAATCACGTCCTTCTTCACTTCCTTCTTCTTCTCCACCTTTTTCCAGCCCGGTTCTTGAATCCTCAGCTTCTCATCCGCTACCTTAAATTCGCGCTTCTGCGACTTGTTAGTTTTGACTTTGACCCGACTCCTACCCATATGCGGACCCAAAAACGACGGGTACATCCAATCCCTATCATTGAAGCTACTACTACTAAAACTGCTGCTGTTACTACTACTACCGTTACTGCTGGCTGGGGTGATGCCACTGGACGGCGCATCGCAGTTGATGTACACTCCGAGATCGGAAGGTCTGTCATTCCGTCGGACGGCAGGGAAAAGTGGGCCCGGGAAGTGGGTGTCGTCCGACACCGTCTTTGATTTTTTCGGCAGTGGTGGCTTCTCCATTTTGGAGCTCGGCTGACTTACCACCGAGACTTCATTCGTGTTTTGCATTCTCTTTCTTTCAGAAATTGAGAAGAGAGAGTGGAAAGAATAAATTAAAATTGACTGAAATGATTTTTGAAGATATCTGAAGTGAAAGCTGTAAGACTGAGTTTTGTAATACGAAGAGGACGAAACGGAAGGGTCATTGATTTGGGCATGGGAGGATCTCGACCGTGTTGAAGGAGGATTTTTTTTGAGGCAGGGAGATGACGTGGACGGTAAAGATGAAAGCTTGGTTTTTGCTTTTCATCTGGATAACCATGATTGGGAACAATAACATACAGATCCTTGTATATTTAAAATTTTTACAAAACAAATACATTGTTAATTTATATCTAATAGTTCCCCAAACTATACTGAAATGACTGTAATACCCATAAATCTCACGTTACATATTCTCATGATGTTATGATCTTCATAATTCAATATCCTAAGATAATTTTATCAATTAAGTATTAGGCACTCATACTCTTTTTAAAAAAAAAGGTATTAGGAACTTATATGGTACATGCTGGTAACTAGTATACTTTTTTGTGAAAATGTAAGAATATGTTGACTCAAATGTAATTATCCGTGTTAGTGATTAGTTAATTTAGTTATCAGTTTCTTCAGTTTTTGGAAGTTGATGGGAAGAGAGTTTATTATCACGAAATTTCCTAGAATATCTTACCTGCATGAGTTACGGTATTTGGTCGGAAAGGACCCACAAAATCGAGAATGTCTGTATTTTTAATTTTAATAAGTATTATATATTTTAAAAATTATGAAGAAATAATTTATTTCAAATATTTATTTTATTCCTTATTCACAAACAAAAAATTAATATAATCCTTTATTAAGATTACTGTATATAAATATCTTTTATATATTTTTAATTTATAAAATTAAAATACTCTTTAAAATTATGATACAAATTGTAGCATCTAATTTTTGTTATTCAACTTGTAAATAAGTATATATCTTTTGATACGGAACTCACGTACTCAGTTATTATTATGATGTCCAGTTATATTCAGGATAAGGTGTCCACATATCACACAACGCTGTCCTGAATCCGAGTCTCAGTGCAGGTACATATAAATACGGGATAAAATCTCGACCTCTTCGACCTGATCATTTAATACTTTAACAGAAAAAATCTTAGGATAAGAATTGAACCTGAAACCTTAAAATCTACAAAACCAACCTCTACTACCAGACCACTCGTAGAGAGTTGTCTTGAGCTTTTTTTAATTTATAATAAAAAGAAATTGTACTTTCTAATTACCTTTACCAATTTTTTACGTTTAATATTACTATTTATTTCTTCATTTTTTTAAAAATATTAGTCTAATTATAAAATATTATAAGTATATATTTTTCCATCTTGCGCTTTATGCATCCATTCTTTTATCTCATGATTTTTCTTTTCTATAAACATGTTAGTGAATCTATAAGCTTTTTTAATATACAAGATATTTTGAGTATTAGTATATATATTAATATATATTCGTATAAGACATATATTAACTCAGTTAGTTTTATAGATCTCATCTATGGTTTATGTGGATATAACTACAAGTATAATTTTTTTTTTCTTCTTGGGATTTTTAATTTTACACATCGTAAAATTTTTTTTTACGTAAATTTGATATTATTTTTTGTTTGATTTATTTTCTTGATCTTTTATTATTATTTATTATTGCTTGATCTCTATTTTTTGCTCAATATAAGCAAATATGACTTATCGAATTGTAAAAATATTAATCACCATATCTTACATTATTAGTGAGTAGTTATAAATAATGTAGTTTACTTATTTTACAAAAAAAAGGCTAATTCATAATAGTAATTAATTAGAATTATATGTTCATTCAATTCCAATCACAATATCAAATCACAAATATAATAATATATATAGATATTAAACAACCCTAAAAAAAAAATCCTATTTATTTTTAGAATCTATTTTATAGTCATGAAATTCGATATAAGATATAACATAAATTTATTGTTCTTTTTGTTGATGAACTCCAATGTATAAAATATATTAATTAATTACTACACAAGATTAATTATATCTAAAAGCATTTTATCCTTCAACAAATTTGTTGGTTGATAAAGGAAAAAAATAACCTAAACAATAAGGGAAAGGTGAAAGAGATAAGCTTTGATTCTCAATGAAGCCATCGATGTTATCTGTCTTTGCTTCATTGCTCTTAGTTTTTGTGTTGTGGGGAGGCAATAGATAAGCAGATTTGGAAACCATCCTGAAAAATACAAACTATTTTAGTAAAATCAAAATTAATACTCAAAAAATATTATGCAATTGTTCGAGTAAATTTTTCGTTTTTAATATTTCTTTTGTACATGGAATTAATTATTGGTAAAAATCTTTTTCTAAAAAATTTAAAATGTTTACAATAAAAAAGTTTTATATATAAATATAGATATAAATACATAAGTTATTTTAATCACGTTGTGAAATTAGAATATACAAATGTACCTTTGACGACGTTTTACAAAAAAATGTTGAAGCGATATCTTTCTTGCAATTGGAAGATCTGAAAAAATTTAAATATCAATATCAATATATATATATATTGAATGAAATTATAGAAATTTCTACTTAAAATTATTAATAAATGATAAGTATTTACCTTGTTCTACGTCTGGGATTGGTCTGTGAAGTGGTGTTTTTTCATCTGCTTTGGACATATCTATGACTGAAGGCTTTGATGAAGAACTTTCTCCGGCGAGAAGCATTATGGATTGAGTCTAAAATTAAAATAGATGCAAATATTTAATTTACTTTAATTGATTTCCATACAAATAATTATATATGCCTATGTTTTTTTATTCCAAAGTTTTTGTAGTTAATTTTAATTTCTCACCTTATCAATCGGAACATTATCATATACATTTACTGTGCCTGCATAGAAAATGGTAAGTTGTGATTTTGAAGACTTTGCATCATCTGAATTTGCTCTTGTTGCATCACTCCTACGTATATACAACATAAAAATAAAATCAAATTAAAGAGCATATTAAAACGTTAATATTGTTTTATTTGATCAATCTGATTTAACTTTAATTTATGGGATTTATAAAATTATCTCCAATCTAATTCTATTCAATCCTAAATTAAAAATGTAATCTAATTTCAAATAGATTGAATAACATAAGAAGATTGGTTTTCCTACAAGAGAAACAGAATTTGATGGGTTAATTAATACTAATTAATAATTAATTAAGATTGAATTGCAATCAACACTTCACAATTCCATACCTAATTCGAGGAATCAACTTTTCTTCAAAAAATGAAGGCGCTCGAGAAGATTTCGAATCCGTCTTTGGTGGTGTAAATAAAACTTTTTTCTTTATAACTTTTGATTCTTCCATGTTTGTTTTTCCAAAATTAGGTTGAGTTTTTGCAAAAAGGTATTTTCTGAACATGTTTATAGTTTGCGCCATGTCGTTTCCTTGTTTCACTACTCCAGCTTTCCTATCTGCTGCTAGGGTTAGGATTGAATCTTCTATCTTCATAGATTCCTTTTTTGAAAGAGAACTTATGTTACACGACAAGTCGTCTAGGGTAGAAGGGCAAACGAAAATTGCACTTTCATACGAAACAAAAACAACCACCCAAAAAAAAAATTCCGGAGAGTTGGAGAGAAACATTGTTACCTGAAGAGAAATGTTGTATGTGTGAATGAATTATATAAATAAACACAACACAAAGGGTATGGGTGGGTGAGAGAGAGGGATTGTTAGATGATGAGATTTTACATATTATTATAGCAAAATAGCAGCCATTCGATATTTACAACGTCAACAACTATACAAATATTATATACATAATATTTAATTATGAAAGTATATAGAAAGAATGTACGCATACCCCATTTGGATTAATTATCATGTGTTTTTCATGTTCCATAATGAAAGTTGCTAAACACAAGTCTAGTATCCTAGGATCTCTAATGATTTCCTATGCATTGTATTTAAATTTTTCAACAATTTAAACAATTTAAACTCTTAAAACAGCACACATACCAGTAGG
>JAVXUL010000013.1:1113198-1149929 GCA_035590515.1 Trichilia minutiflora | reverse complement strand
ACAGAGGACACAAGGGGGGTACGTAGGCAGCTTGGGTCGTTCCCCAAGTCCAGTCACAAAAACCACCACCACTCCTCCGCCCTGTGGTCGTGGGTTCTGCGTGTTTCGTGGCCTCCAGCTGAGAAGAAGAAGAAGAAATCTGCTGGTGCGAGGAATAGTCGCCGTGACCATTTTTTGCATCAACAGTCTTAAATTATAGAGTATGTGTACAAAAATTATACATAATAATATTAAATATAAGATAAAATCATTAGTGATTTCTTTAATATTTTAATAGAGAAAATTCTATGTGAAAATCGAATCTACGGATTCAATCCAGCCACAATTTATAGACCCATTAATTTATTTAAGAGCACTTGCTTCCTAGCATCTTTTCCATGGCCATGAGCCGGCAGATTATCTTCTTTTTTTTTTTTCTTTTTTAACAGATAAACTGATTATTATATCCTCCATCCATCCATCCAATCTGCCAAAATTGAGGTCAGATCACACTGCGTATCCTACCGATTGGGAATTTCAATAAGATTTGCACAAGACCAAACTAACGCAGAAAAAGGGCCAGTTTTCTAGATGATTATAAGTTAACATTATTTACAATATTTTTTTTGCTTAAGCAATAATCTATCACATAATCAATAAGTGCCCAAACTATAAATTATTGTAATTTTTATAATGATTATAATCAAATTATTTCTGTTCGGAACATACTCTTGAACTATAAAAGGCTTTCTCCCTTTCAACTTACCAATTGGAAATTCGGAAAAGCAAGAAGAAGAAGAAGAAGAAGAAGAAGAAGGGTATAATATTTATTTTCAAGTTTTTTTTATATATTTTTTCAATTTTTATTTTATTATATTTTTATAAATGAAAATTATAATTCAAAATTTAAGAATTATAACGCAAATGTTAAGCAATGTAATAAAAATTTTAAGAAGTGCAACAATAAATTTAAAAGCTTTTACTGTAGACTTGCTAGAATGGAACATTAACATCAAATTTAAAACAAGAAACCTGCCCCTTCAAGTCCGCTCCCGTGATTGTAGTCTCACGTGCATTTGAATCGATACATACAATGAATCATTCATATGCCTATCACGAGATAAAGCTAAAAAGCTAACGCTATATCACAGAGAAAGAACGATCAGATCCTTTGTTTTGATATGACCACGACAAGACTCAATAATGAACAAACAAGAGCTGCATCTATGCTACATTCAAATTTCAAACAGATGTATCGTAACAATTACCAAATTTTGAGTTATATTTTTTCAATTTTTTTATTATACTTTTCAATTTTTACATTATAATTTATGACTTTTTTGAATTACAATTCTAGTTTATAAGAATATAATAAAATAATTACATTATTTCTCTTATTATTCATCCAATGGTTGTTTCTTTATTTTAACTATTATCAATTAATTAATTATTATCGGTACAGATAGATATTGTTATTATGATCATCACATCACAATTCGTGGCTTCATTCATGCCTTAGTTTGGGCTGTATTGACCAAATACGGATCCTTAATCCTCTTGTCTTCTTGTTATTATGATCATCACATCACAATTCGTGGCTTCATTCATGCCTTAGTTTGGGCTGTATTGACCAAATTACTGATCCTTAATCCTCTTGTTGTTGCGCATTGACTATTTCCGGATTACGGAAAAAACTTCGCTCAAGGCTTTAACCAGTGAATGGCAGGAAAGAAGGAATTTTGAGTAATGATTGATATTACTCAAAATTACAAAATTTCCAGTAAAATTACAAAATTATTTTCCAATTTATCATCACTAGTGATGAGTGGATAACTTAATATAGGATATTTGAATTTTAAAATAAAAAATTAATACAATTAATTTAAATTTAAAAATATATATTGTCTAAAATTAAAATAGTAAAAATATAACATATAAATTAGAAAATTCAATTAAAAAATTTATATGATCATAAAAATTTGGCAACGGTAGACATAATATTGCATTTTGAACTAATCAAATGATATATTAAATTTTAATATATTAAAAAATATAATTTATTAAATATAAATATTTTAATAAGTGACACTTGGTATAAAAACTCATTAAATAAATATTAGGAATACATTTCAAAGCCGCTGAGAGAGAGCGAATAAGAAGTAAACATTATACATTGATTAGTCAAATCATTATTAACGGTGCTGAAACAACCAAATCCATTGACTTTCATAATTCATAGGATCTCTTCCACCTCTACGAGCTTTCTTATTTCATACCCTGAAACCATTACAAATTTTATGTTATATATGCTCTAATTAATTCAAGGCAATACAGGAACCTGTTAAGTGTTAATCACAATTAAGTTATCAATTAATTACTTACTGTAAGTATTCAATGTTAATGGAGGTTGCAGAAGCGTTTGCAATCATTCCATATGCTGTATTCGAAAGAACAATTGTAGCGCCTCTCAAAGAAGGTCTAGATCTTGATGTCTGCGCTCGATCAACGATTCTCATCTGAATTGTTCGATCGGGAAAACAAGTTCTTGGGACAGCTGCGCTTATGCACCTCACTTGATACTGCCTCCCGCAGGCTGCTCCGTTATCCCATATACCTTCTCCGGCAGCTCCAAACAGATTGCTTGACGGGAACTGAGATGGATCATTACCGAAACATGCAGTAGCTGCATGCATACATTAATAGCTCATAAATGATCTATGGCTATATATACATCGATGCATGGAAAAAATTTGTTTTATCAGTACTTTGAGGGCAGTTATTAATTACTTACGTATGTATGGAGGGCTGTATCGAGCTGCGGTGCCAACATCGCCATGGGAGATATGGAAGAGTGCAGCTAAGAGGTAGAGAAGTAGCATTGGCTGATACTTAGAAGACATAGAAGACATGGATAGAAGGATATTATCCTGCAAAACATTGATCTTCCTTATGTCATCTCCTCCTTAGGATCATTTTTCATAGTACTTATCTTTATATAGAATTATGCAAATTGTATAGTCAATGCCTATCCTTCAGCCCTTAACATTTTGCAAAAATACAATTTTTTTTTATTAAAATTATCATAATAAAGAATATTTGATTTGATTAAATTAAAATATTTTAAAAAAAAATTAAAAAATACTTTCAAAATATAAAAATTTTATCTATGTATTTAATGAAAAAAGAAGAAAAATTCTTTTCTTTTAATTTTTTAAAAGAAAATAATTTAAATACAAAAAACTTTTAAAAAAATTTTTTATTTTTATTTTTTATATAATTTTTAATAAAATAAAATTAAAAAACTGAGCTAAACAGACGTTGAATACAATGAAATTACATTTTTATCTTTAAATTTTAAAATTATCATAATACTTAAATCAAAGATAATCAATATTAATGTTAGAGATACAAATTTCTATTATTAGATTGTGTGAACTAATATTTTTCATATTATATTAAAGTTTAAATAAAAAATTTATATTTTAATATTATTTTTAAGACAAATATGTCATCTTTTCCTTGACAAATATATTAAAAGTAAAAAAAAATTATATTTTGAATAATTTAAAAACTTTGATGGAGGGCTAACAAAATTTTGGTCAAATAACTAAAATAAAATTAATTGAAACAGAAATGACTAATGAAACGAAAGATAAATAAAACCTTATTGCATTAGAGGTGTTTGTGAAACATTGTCAAACTAATCAAGTAAAAATAAGTTTTGTGAATTATTATTATTATTATTATTATTATTATAGAGAGGGAGAGGGAGAAAATTCGATAAAATTAAGAAAAAATAAATAAATTTTATTTTCAGTTGATGATTTTTTTTTAAGTATCTAAGTATCCAGATTCATTCCAACTAACAAACAAAAACGAAACTTAGCCGTCTGTTGACACGACTTGTGCAGAAAAATTCTCGAACTCCAAACGGACGGTAACGACGTCAAGAGCGATGAGTGTGGCTCTTTTTTTTTCACTTTTTTTTGGGAGGGGACTGGGGCGGCTTCGGTGCTTACCGTTGGAGGTTTCTCACTTTCTCCATCATTTGCAAAATCTTACGATCAAATACAATTTTGAAGTTTTTTTTTAAATACAATCGTAAATCAAATAAATCATTTTTATAATCTTTATTATTTTTTAAATCAAAAAAAATAAATACAAGAGAAAATATAAACAATGGAATAATTAATCAACAGAAATCTACAATATGCTCTTCAATAATATTGTAAATGCAAAAAATAAAAAATTACTCAAAATTTCAAATTAGAAAAGGAATGGTACCTTATAATTAAAATCCTCAGAAGATTAATATCTTCTTAATTTTCTTTTTTTTATATATATTTGCTTTGGATATTGAGTTGGGATGATTTGCTTCAATATATAGAGTCTGATGGACCCAAAAATGGAGGAGCATCTAAATAAGAAATAATCTCCAAATTTAATGCTTTAGCCAGTTGGATTTGAATGGATTAAAGCATTTCTTCAAACAGAAAAGCTGATTTATTTATATATTTTTTATTACTATTAATTATCTTTTAACAGTTACATTACATTTACCTTATTTGAGATTTTATAATTAAGTAATTACCAAATTTAGGGTTATTTCTATTTCAACGGAGAATTCTTTTGGGTCTAAAAATGAAGGTTTATTGATTTTTGGGCCATTAATGAGAAAGCCCATTAATAGTAGAAAGTCCAGTTTTAAATAAATTTTACACCTAAAATCCAACAAATAAAAAAAAATAAAGATATTAATACCTTGTCCATGTCTCTATTTTTTATAATTTTTTTATGAGATAGTTTTCTATTTATATCAAAAGGTCCCTAACTTTATTCAAATGATTAAAATTCAAGGATTGTAATATTATCCATAACTTTTTTTAAATATAAGAGAAATATATATTATCCATAACTTTTTTTAAATATAAGAGAAATATCAATCTACCTATTTAAATTATAGGTTAAATCAATAAAATGATGTATGATCTAATTTAATAATTAATAATATTATAATAAAAACAATAAGATATTATTAAATTCAAGATCAATATAAAAATAAACGTTTAATAAAATAAAGATCAGATAAAATCTTGTTTTCTAATAAAATCTTTAAGAACATTAATTTAATAACCCGCTATCAAAACTCTTATTTAAATTATAATATCAATTCATATCTTAAACTCAATACCAATGTAAAGTATGTAATAAACATTATCCATAACACATTTTACAAATTTTGATTATCTTCCTTAAATTTGTGAACACAAATTTTAAATTATTAGATTGCTTATATAATAATTGAATTATATTTAGTATTAATTTGTATAAATATATGAACAAAAAATGTGCATAAAATTAAGTAATAAAAAATTATAACATTAGGTACTCTCATCCATCAAAATTATGCTTAACTTGTCTTCTCTGTAGTCTGTACTTTTAATTTGTTGTTCTCAACAGTTCTCAACCCCAATTGGCTTCTCTAGCCGTTTGTTGTGTGTGCAATTAGTTTGTTTCATTAGCCAATTTATTCGGCAATTTTAGCCTCTCAATGATGCTTCTCTCTTGAATAGTTAATCAAATTGTTGTGGATTCCTTCAACCGACCTCTCAAAGTCTGCTATTTTCTTTTAATACATCAATTTTGGAGAATTGGGTTTTCTTTCTTCCACATGGTTGCTTCTTATGCCAAGTACCCACTGGGATTCACTCCTCATTGCCTCCCAAAACTGGGTCACAAAAATATGGAGGTTTTAAGCTCTAATGTTTTTCATGAATTGGAATTTTCAAGAATTAACTTGTACCCCAGTTCTGGTTTCAGTACTACTCTAAAGGCAAGTGTGGAGTTTCTCTTAGTATTTAGCTCTAATTTTCAGTTAAGTTGCCAAGAAAGAAGAAACCGTGTTTGAATCATTGGAAATCTTTGTGCTCGCTGATACTGTATTATACTATTAACTTTATTGTTGATTTATTTACTCTTTTTATCTTTTTGGTGTTTTAGTTTCATAGTTCGGCGTGACTAGCATTTATGCTGAATCGGGTGACTGTTTTTATTACTCATGTTCTAGTTTGGAAGTATTAAAATCACTTATTTATGTTCTATAACTAGATCCATAACAGTTTTACCTTTTAAAGTTCAACTTAATTCAACATACTTGGCCTTAATTTGTTTTGGTATAGGTACTATATTGTTGTTCTTCCATTCTGTTCGGCTAAGGCACTGCCTATTATAAATTCGTAGCCATCATATCTTGTGGCCACAACTCAATTAATTTGTGGCATTCCATTTGTTTGAGCACATTAGGTTTGCTATACTGTTTGCCTTGGTTTTATTTTTAGTTTGTGCTAGTTCTATCTTTTCGGATTCTGTTCTTGTTCTATTGTCAGTCCTTCATGTCATCATATTCCTATGTGGTATATTTCTTTCATTTATTGATGATATATACTTTAGTTTGAGTTGAATATGAATTAATGGTTCTAGTTTGTGTTTACAAAAATAAAAGGATGATATGTTGCTATAAGTTGTGGGAAAACATGCTACTGGATCTGGACAGGAGTCAAATTTCTCATAATAAAATAATTTACTTAATCATTGTTATATAGGAAGTAAGGAAGGTAATTAATGAATTTTCTTGATGCAGCACGGTTCACTTAGTCGAATACGTTCTCTACCTGATATTGATGACTTGTTTTGGGAGAAAAATCCGACACCTATACTCGATGCAGTTGAAAACCAACCCAATCGGTTGAAAAACTTGACTATGAAGGTTAACAAATGGGGTTTCTGATATTTTATGCTGTGCTGTTTTCATATTCCTGACTGCTTCTTTACTCACTAAAGTTTGTACATGCAGGAATTGAAACAATTAGCCGATGAAATTCATTCCGAATTGTCTTCTGTAGTTTCAAAGACTGAAAAATCCTTAAAGGCCAGTTTGGCAGTGGTGGAACTGACGATTGCATTACATCATGTTTTTCATGCTCCAGTGGACAAGATATTGTGGGATGTTGGAGAACAAGTGAGATCATAATTGATGAATTCCTCCTAATTTTAGCACTTAAGAGTAACAAAAACAAGAAAGAAGGAAATTCGGTATGCAATTATGTGATCTATTATCTTTTTTTGGCAGACATATGCGCATAAAATTCTTACTGGGAGGCGGTCTCTCATTCATACACTCCGACAAAAGGATGGTGTTTCTGGCTATACATCTCGATCTGAGAGCAGATATGACCCTTTTAGTGCAGGGCATGGATGCAACAGTGTATCCGCTGGACTTGGTACTTTAGCGTGCCATCTGTTTATCATTCATGTTTTTTTATGAAAGTACCACCCATTATGAATAATTTTCATGCTGAGGATCTAGCTTTCACATTCTAACTACAATACATCTGAATTTATGCATCCACTGATAGAAGCTCCTTTTTTGGTGCATCTTTATTTGTTGGTGTGTACAGATACTGCATTAGGCTTTAGCAAATGTTTGTTATCAGTGTCAACCAAACATAGTAAGGTTTTCTGATGAGTTAATTCAATAAAAGTGTCAAGGAGGAGTAATGCAAATACAAAAGTTTTCTGATGAGTTAATTCAATAACAGTGTTGAGGAGTAATGCAAGTATAAAATATGTGTACAAGAAAGCCAGTAAAGGCAAATGTTTTGTCATCTCTCTCTCTCCATCCTTCAAAGCAAGCTCAGGAACTGTGAAATCAATTTTCAATCATTTTTTCTGCATCAGGTATGGCAGTAGCTCGGGACATTAAAGGGAACCAAGAACATATTGTTACAGTCATCAGCAATGGGACAACCACGTCTGGTCAGGTCTATGAGGCAATGAGCAATTCTGGTTATCTTGATTCAAACATGATAGTTATTTTAAATGACAGCCGTCATTTTTTGCACCCGAAGATTGAGGAGGGGCCCAAGACATCCATCAATGCTCTATCTAGTACCCTAAGCAGGATCCAATCAAGTAAATCTTTCCGGAAATTTAGAGAAGTCGCTAAGGTATGCTTTCTGTAGTTTTCATTTTTTCTACTTCACTAAAAATGTAAAAGAACTAATTTTACTTTGTTTAAAGAAATAGGGACTGTACATCAAAGAGTACATGCTTCTGTGATAGGCATTTAGTTTAAAAAGAACTATACGATGATTATAGGTATCTCTAGCATAAGAATAGTTATTATCCAGTGAAATGAACCTTCTGATGAGCTGTGTTCAACTTGTTATAGCTTATATTTTAATTGACAGATTTTCTGAGCTAGTTTTGGACAATGTGGTTTAATTAATGAGTCCTCTGTTGACATGCAGTCTTAGGACAATTGAATTTCTATAAGCATCCTATAAAATATTGGAAATGATTGGTATCTCAGAAAAATAAGTAAATTCTAAACCTTTTTTTTGGAAATTATTTGAGTTGATGTGGCTTCAGTAGACTTGTGATTTGCGGGGAAGACATTTGGAGCCTTCAACCATAGTCAATTCATGTGCATACACTGTCCCCAAGGGATTAGCTCAGTTGTTTTGGACTATTGCCATGGAAACTAGATATCAGGGGATTGATTCACCCTCACACCAACCTTGGAGGGAGAATTTCTTTAATGTGTTTGTGCATGGAATGGGGTGGGGTGGGACTTGGTTGTGTGGAAATCTAAAAAATAATAATAAAACAAATTCATGTGCACACTTTGGTGCTTTTTGCATTACAATTTTTGCACATTCTTTTAATTACAATTTTAGCATAGTTGTATTCACTGTCTTGTGTTTATTCAAATTATAATTGATATCTTTGTTGCCATGATACTCATTGGCCCATTTGTTAGGATATGACTAAAAGAATTGGTAAGGGCATGCATGAATGGGCTGCCAAAGTTGATGAGTATGCACGTGGTTTGATCGGTCCACTAGGAGCAACTCTCTTTGAGGAGCTTGGATTGTACTACATCGGCCCAGTTGATGGACACAACATCGAAGACCTGATATGTGTTCTAAAAGAAGTGGCTTCTCTGGATTCAATGGGTCCTGTGTTGGTTCATGTTATAACAGAGGAAAACCGGAGAGCTGAAAATAACCGAAAGAGTAAGGTTCTAGGGAAGCAGCAGGAATGTAAATTCTCTTCTTTGCATTTTTCTAACTTAAATTTGTTTCATTTGTGGTATGACGTCAGTGAGATTTGGAAAATTGAGGTGTAAAATTGAAACTCCAGATAGATTGTCTGACAATTTTACAACTTGGGACTATATATGGACTCATTTACTGCTGTGTGGACTCACTAATATTGCTATCAGAAAAACTGCTAACTGAATAGATTAGAATGCTTCAGAATTAACACTTGTAATTTCCTTTTCTCATACTGTGCAGGTTCAAGTAACCCCAATTCTTTACTGTTCTTCAATCATTCTAGAACATATAATGATTGCTTTGTTGAAGCTTTGGTTACGGAGGCAGAGAAGGACAAGGATATTGTGGTGGTCCATGCAGGAATGGAAATGGATCCATCGGTTCAACTGTTTCAGGAAAAGTTTCCTGAGAAGTATTTTGATGTGGGAATGGCTGAGCAACATGCAGTTACTTTTTCTGCTGGTTTGTCGTGTGGTGGTTTGAAGCCATTTTGCATAATTCCTTCTGCCTTTATGCAGAGAGCTTATGATCAGGTTCTCTCTCTCTCTCTCTCTCTCTCTCTCTCCTGATTCGAGTCAGAAGTATGAATTATCATGGTTGCAATCACACATATTTTATTGAGTTACTCAAACTGTAAGGATATTTTAGATTATAATTTTAAGATAGGTTATGTTACACTTCATGTATTTATTTTTAATGCAGTGAAATGGTCTGAGGACATGTTTGCGATATAGCAGTAAATAAATATTACATTTCTTATTGTGAAAAGACAGTTCATAATTCTTCTGGAGTGTTTTATTATGACCTCTATAGGTGGTCAATGATGTAGATCAGCAGAAGCTTCCTGTTCGATTTGTTATTACAAGTGCTGGACTGGTAGGATCTGATGGTCCCACACAGTGTGGGGCATTCGATATAACTTTCATGTCATGTTTGCCAAACATGATTGTCATGGCACCATCTGATGAGGATGAGCTTGTGAACATGGTTGCCACTGCTGCCAGCATCAATGATCGGCCAGTTTGCTTCCGGTATCCAAGGGGTGCAATTGTCAGGACAAATTACCCTATATGTAGTGGAATTCCGATTGAGGTATTACTTGGCAGACTTCATTTATTTGTGAAATCATAGCTTTTAAAATTCTTTTGTGTTTTATTGGTTAAGAAAGGTGTATTGATTGTTACCATTGATAATTATAAGACCATATATTCGTTATCCCCTTATCTTGTTTGTTTCATATGTACTTTCCAATAGCTACAGCATTTTGTATGTGTCAACTTTATGACATCCTTACCTATTCCAGTTCCTCTTTTATTATTCTCTACTAATCATTTTCCAACTTTGCTGGAATTTGACTAGAGCAGATTGGAAAAGGGAAAGTTCTTGTAGCGGGTAAAGATGTTGCTTTGCTTGGCTATGGGGCAATGGTTCAGAACTGCCTCAAAGCTCGGGCCCTTCTTTCAAATCTTGGCATAGAGGTTACTGTGGCCAATGCAAGATTCTGCAAGCCCCTCGATATTGAGCTTCTCAGGGAACTTTGTCAAAACCATGCCTTTCTTATCACTGTGGAGGAAGGCTCTATTGGAGGATTTGGTTCACATGTTTCACAATTCATTGCCCTGGATGGATTGCTTGATGGAGGAATTAAGGTGATATGTGCATTCACGTCATTGTTATTTGGTTTCTATGATGGAGAGGTAAAGCGTAGGGGGTTCGGATTGGTAATATCTTGTAGTTTCTAGTGGATAGCAATGCAGTTGTAATTTTTTGCTGCCTGATCATCTAGACAAAAGCAAAGACATATTTGTCTATTTGATAATATTTATCTCATCTATTTCTGATCTTTTGCTTGATAAATTTTTCCAGTGGCGACCAATTGTTTTACCAGATCATTACATTGAACATGCATCTCCAACGGAACAGCTTGTTGTCGCGGGGATGACTGGACATCACATTGCTGCTACAGCTTTAAGTTTGCTCGGCCGTACCCGTGAGGCCCTCCTGTTAATGTGCTAGAAACCTAATTTTCTTTCTGGTTTAGGAGGAACAATGACAGTTTTAAGTTACAGATGCGAGATCAAGAACCCAATTTGATGAGTTGATTTTTTGTTATCTGTCCTGGTCATTTTTCATAATCTATGTATTGTAAACAATGTTTTGAGGTAATAATAATTGTATAGTACTGTAAATACATTTTTCCAATAATATTATACTGGATATGTTTTGGATAACGGGAGCTTGCCTAACTTTCAAACATAAGGATATGTAATAGAGGATAAGTTACTAGCCCAATTACATGCATTTGCCTAACTCTCGAGTTCCAAGGCCATTCGGTATTATGCTACTAACAGACTTAAAACTAAGGTTGATCCCCATATGAGCCTAGTGATCGTATACTGAAAACTTCCTTGCATTATCCGTCTGTGGTATACGCAGGTGTTTACAAGCGGATTGAAGAACAATTCAGCAGAGACAATGCAGGAGCTAAAAATACTTTGTTACTCTATTTGTATAATACTGGGAGACACGGCTAGAGCTAGCTGCCTGAGCTGAGATGGGCAAAATAAGAAGGGTATTATGGAAAATGTCTCGGAATTCCTGTTAATCAACTTCCACCTTGCAATTTTGCTGGACTACAGTAATGCGGTTATCAAATTAAGGGTGTTAATTCGGATAATTGTATTAATGAATTTATAATATTTTTTTACGCTTATCCAAATACAATATATTTATTAATCGTATCAAAAATTCTCGATCCAAATATGATTCATTTATTAATCGTATCATCTTTTTAATAATTGTGTCATTTATTTTTTAAATAAGTGATATAATATAATATGATTGGATCGTTAACTCAATCTAATCTATTTAATTAATTAATATAAAATTTAATTTATTTATTTATTTAATATAAAATAAATATCACAAATAAATAAATAAAATTATTATATTAAATAATTATTTATTTAATTAATCGTGTTTTAAACGAATTCAAAAGATTAAATTCGAATATGATACGATTATTAATCGTGTGATATGAATACGATTAAATTATTATTCGTGTTAAAATTTTTAAATTCGAATTCATTTAATTATATCAAATTCATATCGAATAATCGTATCGTGACTCAAATACTATCCCTAATTATCATTCCAACTTTCATTTTCCCAAATAGTTAGGACAATAGTATGTAATTTTGCTTTAATTTGAATTCGAAATAAGATAAATTAAATTCAGAAATAAAATTATTTAAAATATATATTTTTGATAATATTGGTTAAGATTTTTTTAGACGTGATTAATTTAAAAAATAATTAAAAAATATAATCCTTTTGTACTTTCGCCTAAATAATTCCCGTAAGCACACTGAAGTTAATCCAATCCCAGACATATGATTCCACTCGTGGGAATTTCAAACAAACAGATCATTAACTCGATTACGCCGAGCACGCAAAGCCAGTCAAATCAAGTAACGTGTCAAAATCCCCGTAATTTATGGACACTAAGGTAGACCAATGAGAACTGAGTGGGAAATTCGCATTTGTGGGCAACCACTAAACCCGCCCAGGTTTTAAACGAACTCCTGGCCCTTTTGTCTTCCCGACTTCTTCTTCCTTCTCTGACTCTCACTCTAGCTCTCGCTTTTACTCTCATTCTCACTCTCGAAGACACGAAGAAAAATCTTCTTCGGAAAAAAAAAGTACTACGTCATTTTAGTTTGGAATATGTCAGTGTTGTAGTATTGCAAAAGGATTACAATGCCATAACTAATAATAAGTAGAGATTTTTGCTGATACACTGTATATGAGATTAAAAAAACTTATATAAACTCGGAATTGCAATCTTTCATAACATTTTGTAAGTTACATCAATGCTGAACTTAGTGGGTTCTGCATGGATGGTATAATTATGAACTTGTGAATAACCAACCACATGCATCCCATTCTTCTGGTGTTTCTTTTTCTCTTTTTAGTTCTCTATAATTCGATCTTCATAGGCCTTGCTGAAATTTGTAGGAACAACTTTTATAGTCCGTTGTAATGTGGCCAACGGATCTCAAGTTACTTGCGAGTATCTAACTTGGATATTTTCTTGCATCCGCAATGGAAAAAGCCAGAACTCCATTCGAGGGGATAATCAAAGATTTAGAAGGAAGAGCAGCTTGCTGTTAGCAAGATTGGATAGACGCACTTTGTACAGGAGTTAGGTGCATTTCACGTATTTTTTGAATCAAATTACAGTTTAGAAATCGCATGTTAATTTCAATGGAATGTATAAAAAAAAATTGAGGTGATGGTATTTATAATCAGTTGCAGGATATTCGCTCCAGCTACCTATAGCGCCTTGCCTCTGCGCTCCCTGTAATCGCCTTTGGAAAACAATTAAGTACGGATACAGGTACATCCTCTGTTCCTCTCTTTGATGCTGGAAGTTACACTGAATACTGAGAATGAAGCTGAAATTTATTTCATTTTATGTTAGATGGAGCCCTCGGCACTGTAGAAATTTCAGCTTCTACCGCTATATGTGGAATAATCCACTCAATTTTTGGTGGCCAGCCGTTGCTTATATTAGAAGTCACAGAACCAACAGTTATTATGTAAACTTATTTGTACGCTTTCTGTAAAAAGTGGCCTGATTTGGGACAGATTCTGTCTTTAGCTTGGGCTGGATGGCAAGGGAATCACTTTCTATTTTCTAGATTGTTTAATTTTCTTCTGTTTCTAGTGACAGAATATTCTTCTTAATACTTGTTTAATCATTTCTTTCTCACGGGGTTTATGTGTATGGACGGCAATCATGCTTTTTCTTCTAGCAATATTCAATGCTTGTAACATCATTTGTAGATTTACTAGAATAGGTGAGGAACTTTTCAGAATGTTGATAGCTGTTCTTTTTATTCCAGAGGCTATAAAGGTACTGGTTTTTCTGTACACGATAAACAAAGCGGGGATGTTTCAGAAAAATAAAATATTGTGGTTAAATCATTTGGTATGTGAATCACAGGGAGCGTTAGTGAATTACAGATTCCAAAAGCTGAAGATCCTAATCAGGAGGAGTACAACATCAAGTGGCTGCATGTAAATGGTTGCTTGGTATCGTTTTCTCATTCAGTATACCGTTCATCACCCTTGTAAGCAGACGGGCAAGGTCTTGGCGTTGTGGCACAGGTTAAGTTATAAATGATTTCATCATTTAAAAGAAAATTATTTGTCGAAGATCTAATTGCCTTTGATTCTTCTTCTTTTTTATGCCTTTGGTTAACAGGGTGGTTCTGAAGTTTTATTGCAGACTATGGTGTTGCCATTATGGTCTTGCTGTGGACTGCATTATCTTACAGCGTACCTGGCAAGCTTCCTTCCGATGTTTCCCAGAGGATGTTTTGTCCACTTCTCTGGGATTCTGCGTCCTCATACCATTGGAGAGTAATTGTGGTATTGATATTTTGATGTCTTGATTTTTGTTGGAGTAATTTAAGAAGATTACCTTAGCATGTTTTCATACACTGGAAATACAGGATAAGGTCCCAGTATCATACATCTTTGCAGCGATTATACCAGCGGTGATGATAGCAGGTCTATACTTTTTTGACCATAGCGTAGCTTCACGAATGGCACAACAGATGGAGTCTAATCTCAGCACCCATCTTCTTACCACTCTGATATCTTGTTGCTTGGAATCATGGTATAAATATAATACTCCTTTAGGTTTTGGCTTTTTAAGTTTGTTTTCTTTCCAAATTATCTTTACCATTTAGAATTGAGTTACAAAATGCTGCTTGTTAATTGATTCAGACTTTGATTTGTGGGTTTCTTGGACTCCCTCCTTCCAATGAGGTCTTCCCACAATTGCATCTGGACACTGCAGTTCTCAAGATGCAGGTAGGGTGCAATTTTTGAGTAAAATTGTCTTCCCAATATCAGTATCAAAACAATATCTAGATCCTATTTAGATTGTTAGATAATATGTTGTGGTTTGCAGAAAATGAGAAAGAAAATGGTGAGGAGTGCCAAGGAATGCATAAAGCAACATGTAAGCAACTCAGAATTATAAGGGAGGGTACGAGCTGTCTTTATGGAAACGGACACTTCTCCAAGTAAGTTAGATTTGGAGAAGAATTCTTAAGTACCTAGAGAGATGGAGGATTTGAAGGAGGTTGTGATGAATGCTGATGGTGGAGGGATATAAAGGGAAAATTTGATCCTGAGAAACACATTGATGCATAATTGCCTGTTAGAGATGAGTAAAAACTGAGCAATGCTTTGCAGTCATTACTTGTGGGTATACCAATGATTGCTGTGCCCATTATCAATAAGATACCTAGAGCAGTTCTTTGGGCCATTGACAGTACCAGGGAATCAGTTCTGGAAAAGGTTGCTTCTCTTCTATCACCCCTTGTAGACGTTACAAGTAAGTCATGCACCTTAAAGAAAACCTATACAGATTCTATTGTATTCTATAAAGTATGACTCAAGACGATGGTTCTCATATTTTATTTGGTTTAGTAGCGTATGATATCTTACTATTATTTTGTTCTGATGGAATGCTGTTTTGCAGAGTCCTGGAGGGTGTTCATGCATCATTTGTGGAGTTGGTACCATTTAAGACAATTGCTATGTTTACAATTTTCCAGATTTTGTATTTTCTAGTTTGTTTTGGGATAACATGAATACCTATAGCTGGAGTATTGTTCCGTGTACCATTCTTCCTTCTCATCAGTATAAGACAGTACATCCTCCCCAAGATGTTCCACCCAAATCATCTTCGGGAACCGGTTTCTTCTGGGTATGAAGAAATTGCCGGCGCACCACAGCACAGTGTATGTTTTCTTTCCTTTGCTCAAAGTACTGATTTATTTCTTCTTACATGTCTGTTGTTTTTTTTCACTAAGAAGAACATTCAAACAATATAAAAACAGAATATGCCTACTGAAAGCGGTGAATTGAAGCTTAGAACTGTAGGCTTTAAAGAAGACCGGTTTTATCAGGCAACAGTAATAATCCACCTCTGCATATTATCTCATTAACAGTTAAATTTTATAATATGCTCACGCTAGAATACACGTCGTTTCCAGGTACATCCTGAAGATGCTGACCAAATACAATGCCAACCACAACGATGATCGGTAAATGAGGCGTTCATTATGAATAGAAGAGTGATTTCAGTCCTGTGTCTGACTAAAGAATAGACGGGATCCTCAGAAGGATGTTGAGTAATGTTTCTTGTGTAGTAGGTCAAATTCTCAAGATTATTGGGAAACAAATATAGATCAAACAAAGACTAAGATTGTGTGCGGAAAGGAGAAAGAAATAGAGCCAAGCATTTTGAATTTTCTTTTTAACTAGGAACTTTGAGCCTCAAGTTCTAGCTTTAGCTGTCCTTAAATCATTTGCTCTTATATTTTCTGCCGATTTAAAAGAAAAGAATCGGAATTAGGTCAGGGAAAGTGGCTATGAGAAGAAATGAAGATAACTTTTAGGAGATTTACTCAGAGAGTTGTAGTGCATTTTTCAAGAGAGAATTAAGAAATTTTTTTCTTCCTTCCATTTGTGACTACACAGATTTGATCGTCTTACTCAAATTCTGTGATATGGTTTAGAATTTTTACTCAATTCCAACAATGTACGTTACTGTATAACTAATTAATCCAATGATTTTACCAGACTTTGGCAAAACTTGGATTAACAATTGTTGCTTTTATTCTGTAAAGAATGAACAAGATCATCTTCATACCACAAAATTTATGTTCTAGTAATTTAAACTAATAATGATAATAGTAAATAATAAGACATCATGTCCATTGTCCCACAGTCCCTCTTGCTTTAACAATCGATGGGGAGAAAATGTACACAAAAATTTTAAATTCCATCTCTGTTCTGCTTAATCATTTACAAGCATGGAAAGAATAATATTTCATCCTTTCAGCAGCCCTAGACTATATGATGAAATCCGAAAGGTAAAACTATAGAAAGAATGAAAACACAGATACAACATCAGTCTTTAGATGCATCATCCGAATGAGTTGAATCTTCGGCCATTTGGTTTCTTGAATTTTCACTTGCAGATTCAGTGACAAGAATTAGATGATCACCATCTCTAATGACGTTTATATCATCAATTTGAGCTCCTCCTGTGCTTAGAATTCTGGTGGGAGAGAAGCCAAATTTTTGGGCAGCGGTGTTGAGTAATTCTTGAAGTGAATTTGGCAGCAAAACTAGCTTTCCAGCTGCTTCACCTTTTTCCGGACAGCTAATAATCACTCTAGCTGGATAACTGCGCAAATTTGGGAGGCTAGCAAATCTTCCTGCGGATGTAATAGGTTCTTCAGCAATAGGGACATTCTCAAATGTACATAACCCAAGTTGTTCTGTCGCTGTATGACTCTAAAATACCTCAGTCAGGGAATATCTTAAGAAATAAATTGGAAATTAAGATACATACCACCTGTATTTGCAGCTGACATTATACCAAACAGAGAATTGTGAAAAGTGTTGGGTCTACGACGCCTCCGACTATTCGACAAGTTGAAGTCAGGGACAGGTGGTACAATTTCAGGGGTATACGGAGGTATTGAAGACTCACTGCTATGCTTGACAATGTGCTTTCCTGGCATTTGCCGCTGCTTTGGAATACTGCAAACTGGTGGTTTCTCAGTCTCTGGCTTAGTCTGCAACAAAATTTTTATTTCTTCATGGCCCTGATGATCTGCCAAGGCCCTTGGCGTCCAACCATGGATATCTGGCCTACCAATGTCAGCTCCTCGATCTATAAGGAACTTGACTATTTCAATATTTCCTTCACTGATTGCTGTATGAAGTGGAGTGGTTCCGTTGCATGTCGGCCGTGTTACATCTCCTCCATATTGTAAAATTTCCTTGAGTAAATCTAAGTTGTTTTGCTTAATGGCAGTGCATGCAAAATGACCAACATCACCAGATGATATTGTTCCTCCATTTTCTGAAAGTAGTTTAACCACATATTCATGCTTCCCCAATATCCCTTCCCACAAGGGAACACTTCCTTCTGGATCTGTGAACAGAGAAGTAATTAATGATTAAGTACTCGTGTTCACATTCATATAGGGTAGTAAATTCCCAGACGATACCTTTAATGTTAGGATCTGCTCCATATTCCAGAAGTAGACCCACACAATGATCATGCCCTTTAGATGCTGCAATATGCTGTTGCATAGATAACCAAAACATAAAAGTATGATTTTGAGACAAAAATTAAAATCTCTCAGACGCACATAGGGATGAAACGAGATTTGGGTACCAGGACTGTTCTACCATTGCTGTCCAATTCATTTGGATCCGAACCCCGCCTCAGCAGTTGGTGCAATAATAGATCATCTCCTCTGACAGCAGCAAAGAATAGACTAAGAGGCAAATCCATTCTGCCCCGAGCCAATTTTTGCTCTGTATCTGTCAAAATTCCTTCCATCATTGGATCCCCCAAGTCTTTCAAATGCTGCATCAATTGCCAATATAGAGTTTGAACTGAGAAATTTTAGAATCAAATATAATTGCTGCCAAAATTACAACATACCTGAAGAAGATTGTTCATGATTATTGTCCCATCTCCAACATTTGCCTGAACGAGGTTTAGGAAAGCAGTACGGTTCAAACGCAGTAGCTGACTCAATCGTTTTGTCCGGACTGTGAATAATTGTGGCTTATAACACAGCATACCAAGCTCACCTATAACATCTCCAGGCTTTGCCTCACCAACAACCTGCATGCAGCCATTGGAAACAGCATTTACATAATCATGGAAAACCATATATCATAATTCCTTTTCATAGACAACTCGTCTAACATGCCTGGTGAGCCATTATCCAATAGATTAGTATCATCAACATACCTGTTCTAATCCACCCTTGCGCGTGATAAGTTCCTGTTAGATAGAGTTCACACATAAGAAACTGTAATTTGATGCAAATAACAACAATCAACAGAAGGTATATGTATACATGATGTGGCCGGAAAAAAGAAAGTAGAGTTGAATTCTCACCACAGCTCCAGTGACCAATATATACAATTCTGTCGGTGCTTCATTCTGCAAAATTACATCTTCCTTGGGTGGAAAATACTCTGCCTTCATCTCCGTTACCTTCAAAGTCAAAAAATTCAGACATTAAGGTAAAATGAAGAATCCAACTTACAATTGAGTATGATCCATTGTTGGATGTGCATATTAGCATTAATACCAATTGGAAAAGCAAGTCATTAGATACTCCTTGGAACAAGTAGACTTGATCAACCAGGGAATAGAATAGAAAGTGTGAAATGCTTGACTGAATGGCTTTAGGAAGGGATTCAATAGTTTCTTGCTGCTGCAGTCCTTCTGAGTCAGTTCTGTATCTCAAACACAAATGAGCAAGCATTTGATCTTGCAGCCGAATTGGTAATTGGTTCCTCTGTGCAAAACTTGAGGCAGCTTGGATCGTGTCCCTCTAAAAATAAACCAAATTAAATATCAAAGAAAAACTCTAGAAACAATCAGACCAGACATTAACCTAAAACTAAATGCTCGATAACTCAACAATTACTCACAAATTTCCTTGTGCGAGCAGTCCCATGGACAACCAAGCTGTTCATATTTCCAAGCAAATAGGATGTCAATCCAAGATTAAAGAACATAAAAAAGACGTCAAATATTCTCTCCCTTGTATTCATTGGATGGATATCACCATAACCAGTAGTTGTAAGTGTGGCTATGGACCAGTAAATTGATGTCACATATCGAACTCGCAAGCTCTGTTGTTTGAAGTCACCCAAGGCTGCCCCGATCCACGTTTTGCCCGGGTCAGGATATCGCTCTGCCAGAAGATAGAAGATGCAGGCTGCACAATGGACTGCAAACAAAGTGACCTACAAAATTCCACAAAGCCTTTAGGGCACACGTTATGGAAAAAAAACACACTCTAATTTTCGTTTTCTGAAAACATCTGTAAACAGATACTCACACATGCAAGCTTTGAGTATCGCAGACGGGTGTAACTGTAGTTCCTGTCCTTTTCCAACCTGAAATGATAAAAGAAAAGAAACATCATGATTATCATTTGTTATATATTGTATATCTAAAGAGGAGGAGAAGAAGAGATATGTCAGGTTTTTACCGGGCAAAAAGTTTACTGACTCTTCGGAGACGCCATAGACGAAGCATATTGAAGTAACCGTAAGACTGAAGAGCAGGTGGCAATATTTTCCGAGCAGCTTCAGCAGGGATAATAGAGATGACATCAAAGGCCAACCAGGTTTTTGCGTATCTCCAAGCAATCTGCTTTGGGTTGTCAATGAGAAGATAAGTAGCTTTGTCAAGATAAGCAACAAAGAAGGTTACAATGATGTCAATGGCGAAAATTCCATTGACAACATTATCAGTTATAGCCAGAGCAGGTGAGGGTCTGTCAAGAAATCCGAGTTCAAATGGACACACCCATGCTGTGTAGAAAACTAGAAAGACCAGAAATGTCTCCCACAATCTGCAAAACAATAGATTAATCGAAATAGAAAAATTCATTGTCCAAAACCCTTTAATTTTGATACAAATCCAATGAACGAAGAAAATAAAAATCACAACGGAACCTGTAACGGGGATCAAAAGGAGAGATAATGAATCGCCGGAGCGTAATTCTACTACAGCTACGAGCAGTTACACCAAGAGAAGGAAGAATGCCATCAGAAATGCTCATTTTGCTGTTTCCATCTCTCGACAACGCCTCCGTCTCTTCTTGATCTTGCCCATGTCCACCTCTATCACCATGATCACCACCACCACCGTTTTCTCCTCCACAAAACAACAACTTTCTCTTCTTTCTCGTCGACATTGACGTACTAAACCTGTTTTCTCGTCGGAGCAACGACAATTGGATGAGTCAAGCAATCGAAGCAAGAACGGAAAATATAATTTCTTCTTGTATAACTGCAGCGACACCAACAACACCGACTTTGTGGAAGTCCGAGTTCTAATGCAAACGAGTGAGAGTAGGTTATACCAGTTACGTAATTACGTACACTTCCTGCAAAAAGCGGGCTGTGAAAGTAATTGACTTTTTTGCCCCCGTTTGTTTTCGTAGTTGTTGAATCCAGATTCATACGACATCGTCCAATGTTTTTTTTAACTTTTTTTCCTTTGAATTTGACGACAAGTTCTTTTTCTTTATTTTAATTTTTCAAATTTTACAAGTTCAATTTTGCCAGCTTACGTTGTACAAAGTAGTATCTTTTTTAATTAATGCTTTGTTTGGTGTTCTAGAGGTTGTGATTTTAAATATTATTGAATATTAAATATAAATTTAAAAAAATGTAGTAGTTTAGCTTAAAAAAATGGAGTTTATCAGCAAAATATTGTTATCTTTAAAAAAGTTCTAAATGTTTTAGAGTAAATTTTTTTAAAAAAAAAAAATATTAGTTTCTTGATTATCATTGATGATAAATTTTTAAAAGTTATATTAAAAAAGAATAAAATTTTAAAATAAATAAAATAAAATATTTTAGATAATTTAATATTTTAAAAAATTTTAATGGCTCTACTCTAAAGTAAATTTTTAATGTTGTGTTATCAACCTATCAACATTAAATATAGAGACAAAGTCCATGTATGGCAAAAGGGGACTCAAGTCCTCTTCGAAAAAATTATTTTACTTATTTTTTATAAATTATTATTAAATTTTACTAAATTACTATTTAATAAATTATGATGTAATCTCCTCTAATTTTATTGTTAGTCAATAAGCCTCCAAATATATATTTTCTTTCACTTTTTAATTGATTAAATACAATTTTTTATTTTAAATCTCAATTATTGATTTTATGTAACTAATAGTTAAAATTTTGTATTTAGATTTAAATCATAAATTTAAATTAAGATTCTCATCCTATATATAAACATATATAAAATTAAAACATAAAGTATTCAACTAATTATAATTGCCGTAAAAAAATTAATAATTATGAAATAGCAATTTATTAATATCACCTACCTCCTAAATTTAATGAGAAACACTAATCTTTATTCAAATCATTACATTTAATCGAATACGAACCCAATATATTTTTTTTTTGGATCAGGAAAACTCTTACATTTAATTATTATCGAGGCATTCAGCTGAATATAGCACCAGCACATCCTCTAAAGACAGTATCTCACAGATCATCTGATAATCGTCTTATATTATAAGGTGTGTACACAGGAACCATACACGATAATACCATTATTGAGACATTTAGCTGAGCATAGGACCGACGCATCTCTAAAGATAGGATCTTACAGATCACCTGACAATCATCTTATATCACAGGATATATGCATAAAAATCACACACGATAATATTAAATACCAAATAAAACCCTCTCCTAAATACTTCACAAAAAAATTCTTAAAATGAAAATCGAAGATAAGACTTTAATGTTGGAATTTTACAATTCTCATATTCACCAAGATCTCGTATATACGAATATAGAATACAATTATGTGTTAGAATGCGTACCTCTTTTGGCTATTCGATGCAGCGTTTTGATGCGACTTGCAGCGTTCCAAAGGTTAGGTCTTCCTCTCTATTCTCTAACTTTATGGCAGTCTACTCAATGGGTAGAGGCAGGTTAGAGTTTTTTGAAACCCATACTTTCCTTTATATAGAGGTAGAGAGGGGACCTAGCCTAACCCTAATTGGTCTCTGTTGGGCCTCCCTATCAAAGGCTTCAACATGACCCATGGCCTACATTGACTGCCAAAACTAGCCCATAATAGACGTTAAGCTCAATTTTCTTTAGATCACATAATTGGATTCACTTTCCTCAATGACTATAATATTAGCCCGTTTTTAATAAAATCATAAGAACGATTTAATATAAGCCCACACAAAAAATCTAACATAATTGAGTCGTAACTTTGAGAAGAGCTAAATCTCTTTCTTAATTTATCGGTGCTCAAAGCAGTTGGATAGCATTTGATAATTAAACTATGATCCTACTGCACTTAGAAAATATTTTACTTTTCAAATATTTTAATTATTTTCATTCAACATGGCCTAGTTGACTTCTGCAGTAGAACTGGAATCTCTTCCGGAAGATGCTGGTCCAAAGTCAAAGTAAGAGATATTGAAGATAATTAAATCATTCTCCAATCTAAGCATGCTTTGTTAATTGTTTTGTTCGTGGCTGATAGTAATTCCATTTCTTTGCAGAATTGATTTGACGTTAAATTACTATCCAAGAAGAACACAGATTGATATTGAAGAATGATTTTACAACTTTTGTTTCAGATCATATTATTATTATGGCCGATAGAGTCATTGACACAAGCACCACCAGTAGCACAGCCAAATTGTTCTTCCAAATGCGGAAATGTAACCATCCCATTTCCATTTGGAATTGAAGACGGCTGTTCTATTGATGATTGGTTTGCAGTAGATTGCAATTTTAGTAAGCCAGTTCTTCGAAGCATCAACCTGGAATTGCTTGAAATTTCAGTACCAGAAAGCAGGATGCGCGCAAGTTATCCGGTATATAATACTTGTGATTCGCTTAGATCTCTTAACCAAAGTGCTGAAGTTCTTTTAGACAGAACTCCTTTTCTCTTCTCTCCAATCAGCAACACGTTTATAGGCATAGGCTGCGGAAACTTTTCCTTTCGTTCCTCTGACGATTCAGTCATTGTTGCTCAGTGCTCCTCTCCTTGGGACGTCAATAATAATCAAGAAGAAAGTAGAAGTTGCCAGGACAGAGTTGTTTCAACTTCTCTTAAAAGAGTTATTCCATCTGTTGAAGGAAAGTTTCCAGGATCGTGTAACTATGCATTTTTGGTGGAACAACAATGGTTCAAAGACAACTTATTAAAGAATCCTGAAGATGTTCAAAATTTCACACACGTTCCTGTGTTGATAGATTGGAGCATACACCATCTCTCGTTCTCTAGGTTCTTGAGGAATAAATCAAGATCCTATGATTATCTGTCGACTTCTAGTTGTCAAAATTATGATTGTATAGCTGCTTTAGCAATCAATATTCAGTCATTCGATGTAACTGCATACGAGGCTTTGAGGGAAATCCCTATCTTGAAGGATGTCAAGGTACACTTATATATTATGTTTAATAGGTCTATATTTTTTTTTGTTAACATTTATATGCATGTATTAGATATTGATGAATGTAAAAATGCCACCATATGCGGGCCAAATTTGTGTTCAAACTATGAGGGGACATTCGGTTGCTACATGCCAGCTTCATCAGAAGGAAATGTTAACAAGGTCGTGTTGTTAGGTATGCATACCTTTTTTTTTTTCTTACCGAATTGAATGGAATTGGTCCCTCGATTTAGTCAAAATGCAAACCAAAATTTGAAATTAAAATTAGTAGTACTATATCCTTATTATATTCGTTTTAAACAATATTTGATTATAAGGTTTTTACATATTAAGGCCTGTTCTATAGTATATACGGGAGTTATGATAATGGCCGGCAGTACACGGTTTCAATGATCAAAATCAAGCACATCCATCAAAATGATAATATCTAAAATTCCGACCACTCGAGAACCATTCTCAGAGGGTTCCATTCAAAGTGTTCAAGAACAGCATTTCAGATTTAGATTGAACAATGCAGGTCTTGGCTCAGGTCTTTTCGGTTTGTTTCTACTTGCTGGTGCGTGGTGGTTGCGCAACTGGATAAAGAAAAGAAATGATGTCAAGCTCAAAGAAAAGTTTTTCAAACGGAACGGCGGTTTACTTTTACAACAGCAGCTAACTTCATTTGATGGCAGTGTTGATAAAAGCAAATTATTCAACACAAAGGAGTTGGAACAAGCTACGGATCATTTTAATGTGAGTAGAATTCTTGGTCAGGGAGGCCAAGGAACTGTTTACAAAGGAATGTTGGTAGATGGAATAATCATTGCAGTAAAAAAATCCATAGTTCTAGATGAAGGAAAGCTTGAAGCATTCATTAACGAGGTTGTAATTCTTTCTCAAATTAACCATAGGAATGTGGTTAAATTATTGGGGTGTTGTTTGGAGACTGAAGTTCCATTATTGGTTTATGAATTCATCCCCAATGGAACCCTTTCCCAATATCTTCATGATCAAAACGATGAGCTTCTGTTAACATGGGAAATGAGATTGCGGATTGCTACAGAAGTTGCAGGAGCTCTTGCTTACTTACACTCATCAGCAGTCATCCCCATCTACCATCGAGACATTAAGTCAACAAATATACTTTTAGATGAGAAGTTTAGAGCCAAAGTAGCTGACTTTGGGTCTTCAAAATCAATTTCCAATATTGATCAAACTCATGTGACGACAAAAGTACAAGGAACGTTTGGTTATTTGTATCCGGAGTTCTTCCGTTCAAGCCAATTCACTGATAAAAGTGATGTTTATAGCTTTGGGGTTGTCCTTGCTGAGTTATTAACCCGGCAAAAGGCAGTATTTTCAACATCTTCGCAAGAAGCTAGAGGTTTAGCTGCATATTTCATTCTATCCATGGAAGAGAACTGCTTATTTGATATTCTCGATGATCAAATACTAAAATTAGGCAAGAACAAAGAAATCATTGCAGTTGCCAATCTCGCAAAAAGGTGCTTAAACTTAAATGGAAGGAAAAGACCGACAATGAAAGAAGTTGCCATGGAGTTGGAGGGAATTCAATCATCATCACAAAAGGATGGTAGTTTTCATCTAAGCTTTGGAAAAGTTGAGTCCAAGGAAAATAAAGCAGTTGAGACTAGGGATATCGCTTCTGCTTCATCAGGCCCTACCTTTGACAGGATTGCTCCATCAGTCGATGTGGATCCATTGCTTAGTGTTAAATAATTAATTTTATATTCCTGCTATAGCTAGGTTCATCATAATTTATTTTTCTTTATTTTTGTAAACATATAAGACATGTGACAATGATATAATATTATTATATTAATTTAATTATATAAATAAATTTTGTATTTAAATTTATATATAAAATAATACTTTATAATATTTTAATTAAATTGTTGGATAATATTGACTTCTAAATATTCATCAATTAAAATGTTGGATAATGTAGACTAACTATCAAACCTTATAATTAATAATTAACCAAAAAAATATTAAATAATGTATTTTTTGCAATTTACATTAATATAAAATAATGTGATTATTATCGTCACACTTTTTATATTATTATTATTTTTTTGACTTATGCCTAATATTTAAAAATATAAATTATAATAAAAAATTAAGAATCTTATTTAATAGATCTTGTAATTTATGTTTGAAGTGTTATTGATATTAAAGGTGATATTTAATTATTATATCTTCTTAAATATTAATTTTAATTAATTTGAAATAATGAATAATGTAATTATTTATTTTTTATTAGTTAAAATAATTAATTTATATATAAAAATTTATATTTTTAACATAAATGATACCAAATTGTAGCCTCTTAAAATCAATAATTTTTATTTTTAAAAACAAAATTCTGAAACGAATGTTTAATCAAATTCGTTTTTAGTTATTTTCTATTCTTGATTTTGAGGGAGAATTTTGGATTTATATTATCCAAAATCAAAACACCACTCTCTCATTGGATCGAAATCCTCTCCGTCCTCTCTCATTACTTCACTCAAGTCTCTCGTCTTTCAGTCCTTCGATCTTCTCGATCACCGATCACCGGATCCCGATCACCGACGTAAGCAAGATCGTGTTAACTCCACAGTCGGGATTTCAGGTCAGGACATGGTAATAGTTAATAAATAGCCTTTTGCTTTTTATTTATAGAGCCTTTTTTTATTTTTTTGTTCTTCTGCTTCAAAAATTATTTCTGGGTTTTGTAGTTTCTGGGTGTGAAAGTTTTTCGTGAATAGTGAGTGTAGGCCAAATGTTAGATGAAATTACGGTGACTAGCTTTTAGGGCCTTGTCCTTTTGCTTTTATTTTTGGCAATTGAATCATCAAAGCATGTTTGGGATCATTATAAACTGTTATATTTCTGTTGGGATTTTTCTATTAATTTCTGCTATTTCACAGCATCGTTTGCTGTTGTTTATCAATTAGACAAAAAGAACATGAAAATTGTGTTTTTGATTTGATATTTTCAAAGTTCATAAAATGCTTCTGATACATAAAATTTCTGTAAGAAGCTTCTGCTAAAAGTATTTTGAATTTCAATAATTTTATTTACGGAATATTTTTAGCACAATAGCATAGTTTTGTAATTTTGTTTGATTGAAAAATATCTTAATTTTATTATTATTAAATACATCAAAAAAAAGAAAATAAGAACAATATAGTATATATTTCTCAATATTTTTTTAAACTAAGTTAAATATGATAAAAATAGCATTACAAGACTAAATAATTAGTAATTGTTAATTAATTTTTGTGGGGAGAGTTTTGGAGAAAATAAGTCATTTTCTAGGAACAAGAAAACATCAAAAGTTGTTTTTACATTTATAACTAAAGAGGAGCCCTTTTTTTTTTGGGTGTGTTTTATGGATATTTATTTTACAATATGCTTACTGAACACATTTTGCACCCACCATTTGGAAACAGAAACCAAAATGGCCTGAAAAAATGTAATGAACAATCGCACCCATTAAACACCCATTTGCTGTTGTATTATACTTAGACATCCTTCTACCAAATTCTATGATTTGTAAAGACTTCAAGGATTTCAGCTAGAACTATGTCCTACCACTTTGGATGCAAGTCCGGTCAGTGGCCCATGGCACACTTGTATAATGAAAACAAAATATCTCGTCTGACACTGTGAAGAAGGGAATTGGCATTAGTGAGAGGGATTATAAATAGGCTAAGTATAGTTTATCATTTTCTGAGTCAAAAGATTCTGTTAAAGTACTGTTTGTTTGTATTATATTTGAACTTTGGGAATTTTGAATGCAATTTTAGAAATCACTATCTGCCAAGTAATCCAGGAACAAGCTAATGAAATTGAACAAGGTGGAATTAACAGCACAATTGCATCATCACACCAGCAGAATTCATGAAGGTATGATTTGGCAATGTACATGTAGAATAAACAGTCAAAGACAGAAGTCATTTTCTTTTTCTTTTTTTTTTTTTTATTTTCTTGAAGCTAATTGAATATACTTTTGTAAGTTTGAAACTATATTATGAGTATAAGGGATGATGTAGTTTTGTTGTTTTCTCTTATCAGTTTCTGTTTTCTTCCTCTTCCTTACCTCCTTGATGCAGTTTACCAGATTCTAGAGTTGTGAGCATCTTAATGGTTTAACTGGATTCTTACGCTGGCCGTAGTCTTTAAAATAGTATAGAAGTTTCTACTGTTGTTTTCTTGTTGAATTATGTGGATGGGATTTGCATCATCTCTTGATTTTTGAATCATCTTGAATCTGACTGTTATATTATATGTTCAAGCTATCTGAACTATGGTGAAGGTCACAATTGTGTTATGCTAATTTGGGACGTCACAAATCGATTTTGTCATTGTCATGCTGCCCATCTACTCTGGAAACTATTTATATCGCTGTTTAAGGATGCTTGGTTCTTATGTTGCTATTGTACATTTTTCTTTGGAGAAGTTTAATATGTACTTTAATATTACAGCCTGGTGCTGTTTAATTATTGATGCTTCTGTAATACAGTTTTTGAAATTTGTTATTTGGACTTCCCTACTAAATGTCATTAGAGTCGATGTTTTCTTGTTAAGAAAAATAATGTTGCATGTTGTCCCATGCTTTCTAAATCTGATATTTAAATTTAATGAATTGTTTAGTTAATTTCTTGTATCAAGACAATTTTGAATGGTCAAAAACGTATTAATAACAATGTCTATTCTTTACAGGAGTGGATAATGAAACGAAAGCGAGGGATGCTAAAACGAGAGGACTCAGGCATATGTGGTCCATAAAAGAAGAAGAAGCATTATTAAGGGTATTGGAAAAATTGGTTGCAGAGGGCGCTCGATGTGAAAATGGTAATTTCAAAGCTGGAACTTTGTGGCAAATTGAAAAGGAATTAAATTTGATTTTACCAAATTGTGGGTTGAAGGGTATCCCACACATTGATTCAAAGCAAAAAAAGTGGAAGAAACTACATAGGTTGTTTTCTGATATGTTGAAGACAAGTGGATTTGTTTGGAATGATGAAAAGAAATGTGTAGAGGCTGATAGCGACGAGGTTTGGATGTCATATGTTCAGGTTAGTTAAAACACTAGAAACTATATTTCTCAATAAAAGATTAGTAAATATTATTTATTGATTTGTTGAATTGAATCTAGGTCCACCGTGAAGCAAGAGGATGGAGAAGCAAGCCATTTCCATTGTATGAAAGGCTTGTCAATATTTATGGAAAAGACAGTGCAGCTACACAAAGGGTGGAAACTCCAGCTGATATGATTGAGGAAATAAATCGAGTAGAGACTCAACAAGAGAACTGCGTTGATGGTGTTGACATTCTTCAAGTTGAAGAACCGAGTTCTCCCGTGTCAGTGCAACAGCCCTCAAATTCTCATCACATTGATCGAAGTATATCTGAAACATCAAGCAGGAAGAGGACAAGAACCCAAAGAATCCTGACAGCTGGTTTTAAAGAGATCTCTTCAACAATTCAGCATGTCCTTGACTTGTCGTTAAAAAACATGGAGATGTTGGCTGAGCGTATCTTGAATGACAAGGAAGATCGAAGTGATATTGCTGAAGAACTCACAACAATGGGGCTCAATGAAGATGACGAACTCGAAGCTTTATGTCTCATACTAGAGAAGCCTTCAAATATTTCTGCATTCAAGTCTTTAAGAGATGCACGTCGACTAGCATTTGTAAAGAAACTTCTTCGGGATAGAGCTCGTGGTTAAACGATGCGTTTTTAGGAGGGAATTGGACTCTCAAGACTCTTTTGACTGTTATATTTACAAGAGAGGTCCAACTTTATGTAGAGAAAGTATGGTAGGTATATATCGTTGTTTTTGAAGTCTAAAGATATCGTCTCCTATTAGCCGTTAACTATCATGCATTGTCGATTTTGCCCCTAGCATGATGGATTGATTTAATTTTTTAAATATAATTGCAATAACCAAAAAATATAAATGAAATAAATAAAAAATTAAGTTAATGTAATTAACTAAAGAATTGTTTTATGTACCGCCAATTTAATTTGTTACTTCATAAAATAATAATAATAAGAGAAATTATAAACAAATCAACATAAATAGGGTTGTCTAACAGTCATCAGATATATAAAAAAAATGATTAAGAGAATAGATTATTGGTTAGTGGTTAATTATGGCAACTGAATTGTAGTCCTTTTTCGATATTTTGGATAGCAATTAAAATATAACAATAATAATGGTCTGTTTGAGAGCAGTTAAGCCGTCTCTTTTGTGGGCTTCACCTCCATTTTCAGGACATCAGATTATAATTATTTATTTATTTTTCGAAGAAATAAGACAGAAAGTAGTCATATGATTAAGATTCATCTTGTTCTTTTAATAAAATTTTCAATCATCAAACAAATGTGATTTTAGTTTGAATTTTAATGGTCACATATGAACATTTCAGAATCTAGAAGTTCTGCGGAAGATGGTGGAGCAGACAGGGATAACCTCGGAATGTGTTGTGCCAATGGACAGCACCAATCATATGCCAATTGCAAAAAGGCCATCTGTTACAGCACAAATTGTGATTGGAACTTCCGAAACTATTAAGAAATGGAAGTCATCAAAGAAACTGGGCGTCAGTTGCATGAAGATTCTTGTTTTGATGGAGCTGATCATGTGCTGGCTGCTGTAATTGTATCACTCTCTCTATACTATGCTGTTAATGTGTACTTCGAACTTATTGATGAACAAGAACGTTAGGATGAAGATTGACATGACTAATGTAATCAATATAAATTTGGGTTAATTGATTTCTATTTTGTGTCCAAACACCTCAACCGCTGCGTATTCTATTGAGTAGTAATATTGAGCTACCTTTGTATCTAAGTATGTGATTAACATGGATAGGCTGTTGGTTATTGGTTGCTCGTAGATACTTCGAATGGTGCAGGATGGCTTTAAAGACGATTCCTTGAGGATTATTGAAGACATTGAAAGAAGCAGTGCTTAGTGCCAGGTTTGTCTAACTAATGGGATAGGTAATAAAAGCTTTATGCATCTGCTAATTGTATTCTTCTCAATTTGTATGAGATATTAGGCTAGTTGCAAGTCAAACTATAGAGATAGTGGTTCCTTTCTTCTGATTTTCACTTTGCTTCCAGGTTCTTCTATTTTCTGCTACATTTAATGAGACTCTCAAGAATTTTGTGAGAAGGATTGTTAAATACTACAATCAACTTTTTGTCAAGAAAGAACTGTCGTTGGAATCAGTAAAGCAGTACAAACTGTCCAGATGAACTTGCAAAAGTTGTGGTAATTAAGGATAGAATTCTTGAATTGAGAGAAAATTTGGGTTAGCCAATTGTATTTGTCCGCACAAGACATAGTACAAGCACATTGCATAAGCCACTCGTTGGCCTTGGTTATGAGGTTACTACAATTCAGGATGCTCCAAAACAAGAAGACCCAGACAAGATAGTTAAGGAGTTTAAAGATGGTTTAACTCAAGTTCTTATATCAACTGATCTTCTTGCCCGAGGTTTTGATCAGCAACAGGTGTGCCTTTCTTTTATTTCAAGACCATTGTTTCAAATTGCTACTTAGTGGTTCTAAAATCGGCACTGACCTGTTCTTTTTCTGCAGGTAAATCTTGTCATAAATTATGTTCTGCTAGTGAAACCCAAAAACCTTTCGGAGCCTGATTATGAGGTCTATCCACATAGAATTGGTCGAGCAGGATGCTTTGGCTGCAAAGTCAAGTTTCCGAATTAAATTTTATTCTGCTTATATTTTATTTGTTGAATGTATTTTTTTTGTTTGTAAGAGTAGTTGGCAACTGAATCTATTGTTTTTCTGCAATGTTGTTAGTATCTTCGCTTGATTGCATTTATGAAATTTCTATTTTGTTCATCCTTTGTTTGATAAAAAAATAATGATTGATGTTGCTAGTTGAAAATCCCTTCTCTTCTTGTCAAAGCTCAATGTTTGTATTATAATCCTGCAATTATGGGAGCGCCCACACATACACCAAGTAGTTTGCAAGCATGCATTATATTAACCAGCAAATAAATTGTGACTTATTGAGGATTTCAGTCTTATATTTTTATATGGATGTTGGGTTGGCAAAAATATGAAATTATAATTATTGAATGAGACTGCTTTAATGTGATTGTGGAGAAGCTATGTTTATTTTGCTGTTGGATGATACTTATGACAAGCTCATGGAAAAAATTGAGCGGCAATTTGGCTGCCAAATCTCTGAGGTAATGCTAACGTCCTGCTTTGTTGTTAAAAAATTTGTCGCAAAATCAAAATCTAAACCTCTGTTTGGTTTCTAAGGAGATATATCACTTGCATGTCCAATATGTACATAGTTAGAATCCGGCATTAAGTCTTATGCGGCTGTTCTATATGGTATTGAGTTGGGAAGTGCTGGCTACTGAGTTAAAAAACTCAATTTTGTTTAACTTGAGCAAAAACTCGTCTTGTTGACATTGCACCTTATACTGTCTAATTGCTTTTCGCTGTTGCTCTATGATCTTAGGTCTGTGGAACAGTGTTGAGGACTTCAAGAGAGCACTTAAGGCAACATGTTTACTAAGATGATTCTTGGCTACATCAATGCATCAGCAAAAATCTGAGTGTAAAAACGAAAGAAATTGAAATCACAAGTTTGATCAATGTCCCAAAGTCAGCTGCTCTTGCTTTATACACATCATCGTACAATATATTGATAGATTTGATGTCCCGATGATAAATCAGAAAAGGGAAGCTACGAAATGCAAGACAGTGCTTTTGCAGCTTTGTACCAATCTGTAAACTTTTCATTTCATTTCATTCATAAAGATACCCGAAAAAGGCTCCGTGCGGAGCTGAATTGAGCTACAAAAGAACCCGTCTCAAGGAACATCCCGAAAGCTGGACTCTCATTTGGCCTTGTTAATGTTTCGGTGTTTGTCTTCTCTAAATAAGAAATGTCGCCGTACTAACATGATTGTGTAAATGTATAAGAACTAGAAACATTTTTCACCGGTTTATTCCTCTAAAACTGATTAAATGAGAAATCATATATCGATCAATTCAAAATTATACGATTTTTGTTTATGTTAGAAGTGTATTCTAAAACTAAAATTTGTTATTGGCTTGAGGGAAGGAAAATGCGTTTTGTATCCAGACTAGCATATAAGCTAGAAGCTGTGGAATGTTCATCCTGACAGGAAAAGTTTAAAGGTACTGGATGAATTACAAGCACTGTGCCTTGAAGCACCGAAAGTTTAAGCACTTCCCAAGTTAAAAGCTCAGATAATCTGAAAGATCATAGAGGTATGTTAAATTAGAATCTAAAGATCAGTTGACTTGGGTTCTCTCTTATTGAATGGTTTCATAAATTTTCCAAGCAATGATTTCTTCTTCTTTGATGCTTCAAATATTTCTTCCAACTTCTTCACAATTTCTCCCATTGTAGGTCTGTCATTTCCTTTTACGTTTAAGCATCTTTGTGCAAGTTCAGCAAATGCTATGATCTCCTTCTTTCCAAGCTTCTGCTTCACTTGATCATCAAGGATATATCATCCAAACGATTCCTCCTCGTAGCAGGAGTAAAATATTTTGCCAACTTAAAAGGGAAATTAACCAAACGCAAGTCGTTTTTTAAAATTTACTATACTTTTTAAATAAAACAATTAATTTATTAAATACTTATATTAATTTATAGCAAATTCTAAATTGTTTTAATATTTTTGAAAGCAAATACCATACATTCTACATCAATATGTTGTTACGTTTTGTATATGCAAGTACAATTTACATATTTATTAACATATTATTAGAATGAAAACTATAAAACATAATATGCATTGAAGAATACTACTTAAAACTTGGTGAATACAATGTGGTACTTAAAGATATTTAGTAGTCTCGAAAAAGTTCAAAAACCAATATTTATAATTATTGTAAAAATATTAGAGGAAACTAATTTAAAATGAAAGATATTTTAGCTGCCAAATAGTCAAGATTTTGAGCTTGTTTACGGCAACCACCAACCAAGTTCTCAGACTTTTCAAAATATTCTCGACGATATGAATACACATACATTGCAAAAATTTATTGGAAAAAGTGATGAATCATTAATTAATATGATGAGTTCGAGTTTAACGAATTCGAGATAGAATTTACTGGATATAAGGATATCATTATAAATATTTTACTCTAAATTTATAGAGATAATATTATTTATTACAAATATTTTACTCTAAATTTATAGAGATAATATTATTTTTTGTTTTAGGTTGAATGTGAATTTGTACATTTGGTAACCAGAAATTCGACCATTACGTCTGAAAAGGATGATCTGAATAGGGCGTTAAATAAAGAATAGGCGTGAGGTAGAGACACAGATGGTATGCCAAAATTTGAAGAGAGAGCTTATGAATTGTTACAAGACTGGTACAAGGAGGGAGCGAAGGAAAGAGAGAAAATCTAGACTTTGCAGCATTGAGCTTATAATTACCGTGCACAATATCCCAGACATCAAAGAAAGAGAGCAACGACGAAAGAGAGCAAGGACGAGATGTAGTGGAGAACAACGAAAACAACAGTAAGGATGAAGAGGATAACAGCAAGGACTAAGAGCAGAACAACGACAATTAGGACAACAACAAGATGAAGATGACAACAACAGTGACAACGAAGAAGAGGATAACATCGACAGTGAGGAACATTAATTTTAAACTTCAACCCAAAATCGGCTTCCACCTAAGAAAAAATTTTGAGTTGTCATCAGTATTCTATATCAAAAAAATTTTGAGTTGTCATCAGTATTCTATATCGAAAAAATTCTGAATTGTCATCAGTATTCTATATCGAATCAGATTGTTGTAGTTGCTAATCGCTTGTACGTATTGTAATTCTCCTTTTTTTTTAATAGTTGTCATCAATATTCTCAATAGAGCTTTCACACCATTTATCATCCATATATTTTCTTTAATACATGTTCATTAACATATTTTTAGAATGAAAACCATAAAATATAATATGCATTGATAATAAGTCTAAAACAATTACTTAAAAACTTGGTGGATGCAATGTTCTAAGAAATTTAGTAGCCTTGAAAAGTGGAAAAAAAGTAATATTTATAATTATTGTGAAAATATTAGAGGAAACCAATTGTAAAATAAACATATTTTAGCTGCCAAATGGTTAAGGTTTAGAACGGAGGAAAGAGATTTAGAGGACAAATGGTTTAAGTTTTAGAACAGAAGAAAGAGATTTAGGGGTGAGAGAACAGCCAGGTTTAGTAGGTTATTGCTATTTTTTTTTGGTTTAAGCGTCTTTATCTTATGTGTTGCGCGCGTTTATACACGGCCCATAACCATTCACAATCTTGATCAATGTTTATTACAACTAAGAATAAAAGAATGTGTGATGGATAGTGGGATTGACGTGAGGGTTAAGGACTATGTGATGGATAAATAAAATAAATAGAAAAGCAATATTGAATTCGGTTCCAACACAATTGTTTTGAGTTCATAGAAATTTTCTTTTTCAATCAACAAAAAATACTTCAATTTCAAATATACTCTTAATAGTATAGAATGAACAAAGCTAAAATTTTTAACGTTTTGTATTATTGTAAGTTGCATCAATTAGCAAGCGCTTTTAATTTTATTAAATTAATAATTATAAGCATTTAATAATGCTTCACTGATTAAGAAATAAAATTTTATTTTATTTTATAAGCTTTTTCTTTTAATTGCGACTAAACTTTTGATTAAGGTTTAATCATGGTTTGATTACATCTAAAAATAATTTATAATTATGTTACATATAATTAATCACAAATAAATTAATGTATAAAATGGGGACGTAGCCCAAATGGTAGAACGGTCCCTTTGCATGCGAGAGGCAGTGCTTCGTTCACTTCTACTAATATAATAAATTATTGTTCTATATTGAGTTTCACTAGGGAATTATTTGATATATGAATACATTACACTCTTGTTTCATAAAACATAGAGGTTTAGGGACTTATATGAAAAAATACAACAAAAATTCTGATTGGGTTATTGACTTCAATGATTGGCTAGGATGAGCCGTTTGGATTTCATGGCATCTGCTGAATTGGAACCGCCAGATCACCCCTCTTCTATAACCACCCGTCGCACCCGATCTTCCAGAACCACAAAGTTTCCGTCAACTGAGATTCTACATGTGAATTATTCAATGATAATAACACTCAGATCCCTTTTATTTCATAATTTTTTCATAAATATAAATTAATTTTCAATTTTGCTTAAGATTATGTTACTTGTAGAGCTGTCAAAACGGGTCGGCCCGTTTAACCCGTAAAATAAATGGGTTAGGGTCAATGGTTTTTGGCACGCGGGTTAAACGGATCGGCCCGTTTAACCCGCGGATAAAAGGGTTCAAACCCGTTTAACCCACGGGTTAAACAGGCCAGCCCGATTATAATAATTAAATATTTAAAAATATTTTTTTAATTATATATTTATAATAATAATATTTTAATTTTAAAAAATTAAATTAAAAATATTTGTTGTTATATATTTATAGTGT
>JAVXUL010000013.1:1094876-1113098 GCA_035590515.1 Trichilia minutiflora | reverse complement strand
TGTTTCTGGGTGATTCTAGGGTTTGTTGAAATTGTTGTTCAGCCCCTTAAACCCTTGCTTTTCTTTGTTTCCTTCTGGGTGATGCAGAAAGAAAATTAACGCGAGCTAACTGAATTTCTTTGCCCAGAATCTCAAATATCATATTTTTTACTTTTTTCTTTTTGTTTCTGGGTGATTCTAGGGTTTGTTGAAATTGTTGTTCAGCCCCTTAAACCCTTGCTTTTCTTTGTTTCCTTCTGTGAATTTCATTTTTGGGTTTGTAGGATTGTAAATCTCTGTTTGTTTTGGGACGTAAAAAAATTTATGATTTAGGGTTTTTTAGTTGTTGTAATATCTGAATTCTAGGTATTTCAATGAGTTACACTGAGGCTGTTTGTAATAGGTTTGAAAGACTTGCAGTATTTTAGGAGAGTCTGTTTAATTTGATTTTGAAAGTACTTTTATATTGGGTATTTGAATTTTTAAAATTTCTCTGGGGATTTGGTGGCTGTGTATCTGTGTTCTTGAATTTAGTTTAAGTATCATGACAGCATGTTCTGCACACTAATTAATGGAATCGTAATGAGTTCTGTTTCTTGAATTTTCTTTCCTTTGTGGGGATGTAGTGATATGCAGTTTTATGTAAAGTTTACTTTAGTTTATGATTGCTTGTGGTGATCGACCAGTTTGTGAAAATTAGGAAATGAAGCGAAAGCGAGGGCACAAGAAGGGAAAATCAAAAGGGGTCCCTAAGGTGGTAAAAAATGAGACACCACCAATTGTTAGTCCAAATAACACTGAAGAAGATTCTAATGATGGGGATGACTATGGAAATGATGAATATGAGTCAGTGATGGAGGTTGGCACGCCTTCTTCAACTGGGACTGATCAGCCCTTGAACGTTGCAAGTATAAATCCTGATGGGTCAGTGGATAAGGCTTTAGGAAAACCGGTTGGGCGTGTGAAAGTGAAGTTGAAGACTTCAAAAATTTTGGAGTCTTCGCATAGTGATACTGAGAAGAGTAGCTCACAAATGGGTTTCGAGAGACAAGGTAGGTTTGGTGAGAGAATGGAGGACAGTGCTATTTCGTTGGCTGAAATGAAAATGGGTGTTTTGGGGAATGCATCAAAGAAAGCCGGGAGCATCAAGATTAAATCATCGAGGGTCTTGGGTAGTTCAAGTGTTGGTAAAATTACTGATGGTGTGGCAGCACAATTTGATAGTTCTCGTCAAAAACAACATAGGACACCTCGTATGGAGCATAAATATAATAATGAAGAACTTGATGCTGCCTTGATGGTAAGTCGAGAATTTTATCTAAATATCCATCGAATATGGTTGATTGTGAAGTTCTTTGAATATATATTTTTAAACCATGACTGCCAATTTCTGTATAAAAGATTATTTGTCTATTTATGCTGCCTGTTATCTGTCTTACAGGTGATTAAGAAGGTAATGAAAATGGATGCTGCTGAGCCCTTTAATGCCCCTGTGAATCCTGAAGCTTTGGGAATACCGGTAGGTACAAAATTTCTGTGCATAATCCTTTTGGAACCTCTTTATTCCTGTTTTTTCTTTATATTTATTTCTCTAAGTAGAGAATTTTCATATCAAGAACTATTTTGAGCAAGTTATCAAGAAGGTTGAAGCTCTTGTATTTCCTCCAATTTTGGCTAATGTTCATCTTTGTGGTTTGGTTGGATAAGTAGCTCTGAGCTTTGAGCATTTCTTTCTGCCCTGTGTTCGCATCTATAAAAATTATCGCAACTGCACGGTGTCGCATTTTGTAAAAAATAAAAGTAGAATGCCGATCCCAAGAAGATAATGATGAATTTGTAAGCTAAGTAACGCAATTGAAATGGCCGACTTTTATCTAGACTAATCGTAAATCTTAGAAATTGTTCTAAATCTATCAACTAAATTAACAAATTTAAACTAAAACAAGTCAAATTAAACTAAGGGAATTATGTATAGGGACGACAAACTTAGGGTAGTTCAAATCCACTCAAGTTTGCTATGTTCTCCTACAATTATTGTTATTAACTTCAATTCAGTTAACCTATTAACACGCGTTCTAAGTCATTTCGTTTCCCTCTTTCAATACCTTAATGAAACATTGTGTTTAATCTCTCTAATTAATATTTCTATTCAATTAGATTAGTTAAACACTTGTTAAGAACTAACTCTTACTGTTACCTAGTCGTTAATCATCTTTCAATGCATTAGTTTCTAGGTTGTGAATCCTTCTATCTAATGTGCAAGTTTATTCTCTTTCAAGTATTAAACTCATACTTTATAAATCATTTAGTTTATTGGTCAGTTAAAATAAAAGCATTGAGTACAACACAAATAGATCAACAGCAAATTCATTAATAAAATTAAAAGTATTTGAACATAGCTTACAAGAGCTTCATCTATCCTCTAAGCATAAGATACTTAGTCACTCATAGAATACATCATAGAAACAATATTTGATGAGGAAATAAACATGGTTTTCAACTAGAAATACAAATAAAATAAGGCAAACTCTAAGAAGTCTGCTTTCTTCTTTGCAAATCCTTATTTTCTTGCTTTAATCTTGAAGATCCCCCTATTTCCTTGTTAATTTTCTCTCAAAATCTCAAAAAAAAAATGCTTCTAAGATGATTTTTGGCAGTTGGGTCCCTTCCTGCACAAGTCCCTAAGTCTTCTATTATATGAAATGATTAGGGGCACACAATTTTATGCAATCTTGCATTTTCTCACCATAGTGGTCATCAAATTCTTGTTGTGGCGAGAAAGTCAATATGGCCCTTTGCTGCAGCGGTAAATAAATTCTTGTTGCGGCAAAGTTTTCTTGAGAATTGACTGCAGCGAGCTTCAAATACAGCGGCACACTGCAAATCTTGCTGCAGCGAGAATCCTTCCTTCACTGCAGTGAAGCACACTGGAAATTTCGCCGAAGTGAGCATTAATTCCTTGCTGCGGCAACACTTCATGACATTTCCCTTTTACTTTGCCATTTGGCTGCAGTGGTAATCAAACTCTCACTGCGGCGAAACCTTCATTCCTTAGAAGACCTTGTTCTTACTGCGGCGAAACCTTCATTCCTTAGAAGACCTTGTTCTTCTAGAATTGCATTTTGCCAAATTCTTTATTATAAACTCACATAGTGTGGAATATAAGAGACTTGTTATTAAGAAAGTGATAACTTGATTTTATCATGTTATCCTTATTTAGTATTTTATTAGTTTAGAGACCTTGTTCAATTGGAGCTCTCTCTAAACGAGATCCAAGGTATTAACTCCCTTTGACGAGTTGAATATTTATTCTTACAAAAATAGGTCGATCAAGAAACAAGAACAAGGGAATTGATCCCTTATTCTAGCAAGACTTAATTGAACATCGCCCGGTAACTCGATCTCAAACTCGGGATCATAACACGTGCATTTCTTCTTTAAGTGTTTCTGTAATTCTTTTCAATCACAAGGAATTGTTTTTCTTTCTTTCATTTCATTTCATTCTGTTTTCTCTGCTTGTTGACTAAGTGGGGCTGTTGTGCTTATTTTGATGCCATAATGTTCTCCATAATGTTGCGAAATAAAATATTATTTGGTTTTGATAAGATTGTTGCTTCTTTAATTTTAATGGGGATGTTTTTTGGAACCAGGATTATTTTGATATTATAGATACCCCAATGGATTTTGGAACAATATGCAGCAATCTTGAAAATGGTGATAAGTATATGAGGTCAGAAGATGTCTACAAGGATGTGCAGTACATATGGAAGAACTGTAACAAGTACAACAACAAAGGTGACTATATCTTGGATCTGATGAAACGGGTGAAGAAAAGTTTTATGAAGTATTGGACAGCAGCTGGATTATACATTGAACAATCAAGTGGAAGTGCAGGTGAGAGTTTGGTATCTAGGCTTCCTCCTAGTTAATGTGTTTTGATAGTCTTCAGTTGACTATGCTGAGTTTTGTGTATACATTTGATTGTGACTCCACTGAATCTCAAATTACACTTTCAAAGCGGTGTATGCTGTGTTAGTGAGAAAGTATCTTATGGGCGAACCTCAAGTCCTTATTGATAAGGCAATGTGTTTATCATGTGCCCTGCTTTAACAGCTGCTAGATTTTATGTATTTATGTATCCATGAGCCTATATTGCTTTAACATGATAGGTTCCCTATTTTGGCTTCTGGTTTAACATTATTTTTTTCCTTTGTGTTAGGTGTCGAAAGTTTTCAAGATGTTGCTCAGTCCACTCAGGGAAAAGTACAAATGAAAGGTGGTCAACCAAAACAAAAGCCAGGAAAGCGCCATGGGTATGTTTCTGTAGAAATCTTTCTGTTTGGTAAATCTTTTCTTACTGTTGATAATTTAAAATCGTCAAATTGATTTCAGTTGTGAGGTGTCTTTTTCCCTATGGATTAGAAACTACACTTGCTACAAAATAAATAAATAAATAAAATGACTAAAAGTAATTGGTGATGGTGAGCAAAATTTATGTTGTTTAAGTGTTGAAACAGAGTTTCACTAGAACTACATTAGCTGAGCTCATGGATTGTATTTTCCTATGTGGAATCAGAGGCTTGTCATTTTTCATTCCTTTCATTCCTTTGCTTTCTGCACTTTGTACTAGTGAATCACAGACTTCAAACTTTAATTTCAACATTGGATGTGCTCTTACCTTGACAAGGAATTCAGAATTTTCGTTTGTTTTTTCGGCAAACAACAGTGATGAATCACTTTATAAACAATAAGTTCATGGAAATTCAAAGTGAGTTTGAAAACAATAGTGCAGCACTACAATTTTCTTATCGGTATTTTTCCTATCTTTTTACTGATCTTGTCTTTTTCCATTTGCAGAAGGCATCATAAACATGATTGTTTATGTGCCATTTGTGTTTTAAAGCGTCGCAAAAGGGAGCGCGAGGAGAATGCTCGAATTTCTAAGGGCCAAATTGGTGTTGCTGAGGCTCAAGAGCTTAGGCAAGAGGTAAATTATTTATCTATTTATTTATGATTGATGGTTATGGTCAGCATTTAATAGATAAAATTGTTGATTTCACTTTATACTTGCAAATCTTACTCATAGTAAATTTTTAACTGCATATTTATTTGTTGCTGCAGGTGCGTAATCTTTTTCTTTCTACACAATCTCTTCCTCCCTCCCTCCTCTATTTACTTTCTATGCTGCATCAGTTCTCTTACATATTGTAATAATTGTGTTTCTAGGAAATGTAGGAAACTCAAATGTCCTAGAAACCAGGCTTGCCATGTAATTATAGTACTTTTAAGAGTCTAGGGTGTGTACACACATGCACACACAGAGTGGTTAGACACTGAATTTCAGGCTGAAATTTTATTGGAAAACAAATGTCTATTTTGGATCACCTTGCCATTTTGATTGTGCAGCAGTAAGACTCCCGTTCCCTTTTTGCTTTTTGAGAGTTTCATTGTATACAAGAACATTTGCTTTTTGCTTATCTTTTTCTTTCCCCTTTATCGTCGTGCAAATTATTAGCTTTTGATCATGTTCTAATTATACTCTTTATTTTTTCCCTTTCTGAACTTTATTGAAGGAATCTTCTCCTGTAGAAAGTCATCGTGGTGAGGATTCATCATCAGATATGGGCGAATCACAAGACCTTGCTGGGGATGCGGAGGTGGAAGAGAAAAGTGAGGAAGTTAAAATGGAGGGGAAGCACAAGGAAGAGGATGACGAAGAGGATGAGGATGAGGATGAGGACGAGGAATATGAAGAAGAAGGGGGAGAAGAGAATGAAATAGATATTCAAAGGAAAGCTGAGAGCGAAGCCCAGGAGCAGTCAAAAGGAGAAGAGTCCACAAGTCAATCGGAACCAGGAAGATCAGAAAAGTCTGGTGGAGTCTATACTCATTCCCGGGAGCACGATGAAGTAACTGCAGGTGTTCAGAAACAAGCACCCAAGGTACTATTTTATATATGGCATTACACCAATAATAGTTTGCCTCAATTATGTTAGAATTTATGCCTATGAAGAAACTTCGTATATTTAAGAATGTACTGACTCAGTGATTTAACATGGTTACAGAAGTATCAAGAATTGGAGAAAGCTAAAATGTACAGAAACTTCAGTTCCGAAAATCCCATGCTTCTGAATTTATGCGGAATTCTCTTCCCCAAGGATCGTAACTCTGTCTGGAGTGGTACTCATTCTCTGGTTCGGCCGCAGGTTTCCACTAATAATAACTTCATTGATGCGGCTATTGAGAGTTTCATGCAGTAGTCAGTCGGCTCTCCAAGATGAGACTAGCCATTTTTTGTTTTTCCCTTTTTCCCTTGCTTACCGGCTATTTTGGCACGGAATCAGATCCATCTTACAGTTACCTAATTCAAATTATGTAGTATAAAAATTATTTGTAATCTGCACTTACGTAGCATGGATAGTTTGAAGCAGCTTCGTATCTAAATTACAGAAAGGTAATGGACAGGAAAGCACTTTTAGTTATTTTCCCGGGGCGCTTAAGTCTGTGGAGGCATTCCCATATCAAAACAACTTCGTTGCAAACATCAAAGGCAAAATAACACAATAAATTTAATATAACAGTGATCTATTCTTAATACATAAAACAGCAAACGTCGATTATTGTTCCAGATATCAAACGACATCGCAAGCTACATGGATAGGATGCTTACAAACTTTCTAAAGCATCACAATTTGCCTAGCTAAGAAAACTTGAGATAGGCTCGATTCAACCAAAGAGGTCGATAACAAACTCCTGGAAGCCTATTAATTCAGACGCCTCTTCTTGCTTACTGGAGTCGAGGATGTTCCAGAAGATTCTCTGGTAGCAGCTGGATCTTCTGGCAGATAATAAATATTTAACATGTCCAAGGTAGAGTCCGCGTGCAGGGGCCACTGGATGTGCCGCAGTAATGGTCTTGGCTTTCAGGATTTTTTCAACTGAAATAATTCATTTACATAAGATGCAAAAAATTTAGTTAGCAACAAAACATGTGATGAACACAGATAAGATATATGTAGAAAAGGCCTCACCAATCAGAAACAGTTAATTCTCCAGTGCCCACAGCTTTCAGAACCCAACAATGAGTCTAACCTGTACAACATTGACACAAAATGAACTGCTCAACTGGTGATCTTTAAAATCTTTTGCGTCAACATCACAGTCTGAGCTGAAAAAATGACGTACTCCAATTTCACAGAAATTGATTGGAAACTAAATTAACTGTAAATCAACACTGGGAAAAGCATAATTCCAACCTGATGACAAAGAAAAGAGCACGAACTCTGACCACATAGCAATGATGTTTTTTTCCTTAACCCGAATACATGGGGTGGCATGTACCTAATTGCCGTTGGAGATGGAACTAAGCAGCAGGTGATTTCCGGCCTTGAAGTAAGTGTGGGAATCACCCTTGATTATATTGTTCATGTCCTTTTCCATAATCGAAGGAAAGAAAGCAGCTGAAACCACCTCAGAAACATTCAGCTCATCTAAAGTTCTGATTGGAGAAAATACCTATATTATCAAGTAAAGGGTTAACTTTCATATTAGTATGAGAAAATGGATAATGGGAAAACAGCGGGGAAAGAAAAAGCACATTCAAGACTGATAACATTCAAATCTACTGGTATGGTCTTAGAAGCAGCCTATGAAATCAAAAAAATGACACAACCAAATATTTATTCTGTTTACAGGAAACGGTTTAGAATCAACCTAAAAACCCGAGGGAAAAATTAATGCTAAGATTTCAGTACAAAATACAAATAATGGAAGGTTGTCCCATCCTCGTGCCTAAAATTTCTTAATGGGAAACATCCTCCTTTTACCCCACAACCCAAAGTGAGTTTGCACGACCACATCCTGAAACTATGGAAAGTATAAGTAGATCTAGGGTCTCAATATTTGCCCTTAAAAATGAAAAATTAAAAAGATGAATGAACATCCATTATGTTTGTCAGAAAATTTCAATTCAAAAACTTGATCATACTCTGATATATATTTTATTTTCCTTTAATGCTTGGATAACTCTTTAAGAATGGAATTTGGGAAATTTTGGCCCGAACAGTCTAAAGATTTTGAATTCTAACACTTTTTACGCATAAAAATGAATCTAAAAACTTACTATTCATCTTCAGAAAAAGAATTTAAAAAAGTGTAGGGTGGCTGTAATTGTATAAATGAAACAAACCAATTGTCCCTAAACACATGGCATGGTGTTGTCATCGAGTCTGGTCTAAACCCCTTTGATTCCATGTCACTACATTCAGATATCAGAGTTAAAATTATCCAAAAAAAATCATCACTTTACATCCCATCCCAGTTTAATAAACCGTACAAATTTTATTATCAATGTTCTAAGCAATTGAAACCCTAGAGGGCAACTTGTATAAGAGCTCAATGTTATAATTATTTAACTATTTAACACCTATTTCGAATTGGTATTACTAAACTCCTCTTTTAAAACGCCTCAAAAATCAAATTGTAAATTTTATTTGAGTTACTCTTTCAAATATGACAATTATTAAATTATTCTCAATTAAATAAATTAAAATTTTTCATAAAAAAATTTGAACAATTGAATTTACCAATTTGCTTTCGCCAAGCACAAGCATACCATACAATAACGGAGGGTAGTTATGCGAAGATTCAAATTATGAATATTCATTAGAAAATAAAAGCCAGATAAATCTTTATGAAAAGAGAAGAAAAATATACTTTCAATCAAACTACTCAATATGTTGACAAACCACCACCAAAGGAGACCAATGGCCCTTACAACCCAAATTAAAGCAAAAAATAAATTAAAACTAATTAAAGAGAGGGAGTGAGAGAGACGGAGAGATGGTGAGATTAAAAAGAAAAAATGGAAAGAAAGCCAAGAGAAGTATGATAAATTTTTAAGCTTGAAAAATGGCTAAGGTGCAATAACAGAAGGAATGGAGTTGTCGACCGGATTCTTTACAGATTCACTCTTCTGGGTGGATGTTTTGAGGGAGAGGTTTTTGGTGAGATTGATGAGAGAGATCGAGTCCTGTTCATGTTTCTTCTCTTCCGCTCTTATGTGCTTCTGCGTGAGAAAAGGCAAAAACCTACCCATTGAGCATGAATATGAAGCAGCAAATATTCAAAAAAAAAAAAGAAGAAAGAAATTATGTGAAAAAGTTAAAAGTGGTTTAACTTACAGTGAAACCGTTATCCTTAAATATATCCATTTGCAGAGTGGCTTGCTTGCTTGTCTTTTTGACTTGGTGGGACTTCTCTCTATTTTCATAAAAGCTAAAATCATCCAACAAAGATGTTTTTGCCACATAATTCTTGAAAATCTTCAGCAATTCTAAGCCTTGCTTGAACTCAATCTGCAAGTGAGTATAATGATCATACCAACAGCAATATAAATCCATATAGCTCCAAATTGTAATCTTGTTAATAGATGGATCATTCATCAAAAAGCCTGCAATAGCATGCTCTGAAATAGAGCTAGCAATTTGGCTTGGTTGCAGAGGATCTTCAGTGTGAAAACAAAACATTTGTAATTTTCATTTCAGAAAGAGAACTTCAATTTGTAAGGATCGGGAAGATGGAGAAAGAGAAGATACCAAATTCAAATTCTTGCTTATTTTATTCCTAACATGTTCATGGACCAGATGGGGAAAACAAAGGTGGCTAAACCAAGACGTTAACAAAATAGTAAATAACACAAGGACAGAAAACAATTTGTTTTGAAGGTTCAAATGAAAGGTCAGTTTCCCACCAGATAAAGGTGAAGACTTAAGAAGAAAAAAACAAAAGGAAAATTTTGGTTCTGCAGCAGACTGACTTGAAATATATTAAATAAGTCAAACAAAAAAATAATATGTAAAATACCTCTTGAGTGTCCCTGCTGTGAGTTACAGGCTTGTTATCATTATTTTCAAGTGTGATGTGCCGCAGATGAAAGTTAGGAATGTCTTTTATCACGTGCCATTTCACTGGGAAAAACCCATTCCACTTATCAAGTTGCCAGAAGTCCATGTCTTTATTGAAGTCCACCTTACCCATCATCTCGGCTACTCCAACAAATTGTCCACTACCATTGACCTGAAATAGTTAGAAGACTTTTCATTATAAACCAATAAAAAACTACCTTGGTAATCTGGAAGCAGAATATATGTCACTGAAAGCACATAATAAATGAAACAATTTGAACTCAAGCTACTCCTAGCGGAAGCAGAATTTGAAACTAAATGCATCAGCTACCATGAATGTGGCTCCTTGACATTTCTCAAGCATATATAAAGCTATAGCTTTCAGTACAATATACATCAAGGGGGCCAAATATTTTGTGAATGGGCACATATTTTCAGTAAAGCCTTTTACAAACTCATTCTATTCCATGTCAAATCAGAATTTGAAACTAAATATATACCTTGTTGCTCATCTAGATCACTCCAAATTAGCTAGGGTGTAAAACAGCAAAATCAAAATGTGAAGAAATTTTTATTGAACCCCCTATTAGGTTTGGGAAAGTAAAAGATGGGTCCCTAGATTAAGAAATAGGAAGACTTCCCATAAAGTATACATTTCACTACGAAAGATCATTGCCTAATTCTAATTCTCCAAAACGACAGGGATCTGCCTATAATTAAACCAATCTCAATGAAGATGAATTAAATTTACCTAAATTGTAATAGCATACGATTTTTATGTGAAGCTTTCTAATTTCAGAAGTTAGCCTAGAATGCCGTTGATCCATAGCTTACATATAATATTTTGTCAATTTGACATATAAGAGTTTGATATAAAACTTTTACATCAAATGTTTCACTAGAATTGTTCTACCGAAATGATAAAATCTTCAACTTACGGAAAAAAAGAGGAAGATTGGACATCTTGTGCCATTCTCTTCAGCTTTTGCTTCTGCCTCATGGAATGCTGCATCTAGCTTCTTATTTCCATTTGGAGTACTCGCCCATACATCATATTTAATGCATTTATGAATATCGTCTTCATTATAGGACTTGATGACATAAAACTTGGCCTTTTCATACTCAATTTGAAAATCTGGAAGGTTATATTGACCTTTACGTAATGTGAGTCCAAGGTCTTCCTTCTTAACAGAAGACTCTAAAGGAGCATTCTTATTTTGGGACCTTGGACCACGAGTTAGTTCAGCTGCCATTTCAAAACCTCCATTTCTGCTGAATTTATCTATCAGTTTATGTTCATCATTTCCATTCCACAACCTCCCATTTGTTTTGTAGTTTGTCAGACCGTTCTGTGGGAAAAGGCCTTGCTTTTGGCTGGAAAATGCTGAGAACTTTCCTAATGGGTTATATCCCTTAGGAAGGCCTGAAGGAAAATCAGAACCCCATTGAGGCACCTGCAGCATGAAAAGTTCATAATATCAAACTTAAAGCTCAGGTAGAATGCATGATTTAACAGTGTCACAAACTTAAAATATTTCTTCTCAAGCAACCTTTCAATGTCGGCAACTAAGCAAAAAATCCAATAAGTAGGAATGAACAAAGTAGATTCTGTATAACAGTTCATTGAACACGTCTTTGGATTTAAAGCAACAAAATAAAATATTGTACAAATTCTGGGTAATGCTTTAAAGCAACAAAGCCACAATGGTACAAAAAATTGAGAATACACCATCAAGCACCAGATCAAGGGATATGATGCAACATAAAGATTATGATATGCTGCATGTAAAGCTTCAACTATGAGTACCTTGCTTAATGGTTTGGTAGGTTGGGAATATGAAGACTTAGAAAATTTGTTAGTACTGCTTCCATTTGTTTTGAACTTGTTCAAGCAGTTTGACTTAGCAAAAGCAGTAGAACTCCCATATTTTACATTACTTCCAATACCACCAGCATTCCTATTTTGAGTATCTGCACCATATGTCGAATCCCAAGAATAACATGGTATCGCTTCTGAACCATAAGAAACAGGGTGTTGAAGATACCCTGAGGAAGAAAAGTATGGTTGTTGACCAACACATTGCCCGTCAACACCGACTAGAGTTCCAGCAGCATATGGATCATACCCAGGCATATAATAGAGAAGCGAACCATTGTCAGCTTGCATACCCTGGAACAAAAATCCAATAAAGAATGCAACAGCCACCAGTTAGATCAATAACGCCACAAATATTCATGTAAGATAGCAATATAATACAATTATGCTGTATATAACCAAAAGATGATATAGCATAACTCTGCAAAGTAATTATCAATGCCAATTTAGAAAATGTAGATGGCATAGAACTCACTGTTTGCGAGCCATCTGTATGAATATAAGCATTATTATCTGCTTGATTAAAGGATCCATTATAACCTGCAACATGCATTCATAAATTCAGAATTACAAGAATGTGAATTGAGCAATCAGTAGATGTGCTTCACATTTAGTCCTAAGAGCACTGAAACCCCAAAGAGGGAACGGAATGCCTGGGAAATATTTGACTGCACATTACTTCTAACAATAAAGTGGTCAAAAACTTCCATGATTGTTCAGGGTAATGTATACAAGTATCTATGCTGCTATTAGAAACAATCATGAGGGCTGAATGTGGTACCAACATTTTACTGTAAATGACCCTCGCTGCTAACATTCTTTTCCTCTAAAATTTTCACTAATAGACATAGTGTATCAAATGTAAAATTTAAATTTCAAACACTAGGTTTTACAATAAATTAAAAGTTACTTTCTAGTGGGAAGCCACATTGCATTGAATCAACCGGAATCGTTTCCCCACACGTATTAAGGTGACAGATTTCTACCCAACAAAATCAACACACTTGTAAAATATCCGAACAGCAGATTAGAGAGTACTTAGAAAGGTATAATGGTTTCTATAAAGTGCATATTCCAAACAATCAACTTTAATAAATTTCTCTAATTTTGTTTGTTTTATTCAACCAACTTTTGAGACTGCTAACGTAGATCAAGATTTATGGGCAAGGAATCGTTTCAATATCTAACCTGGGTAGTAATAATTGTAATAGACAGTAGGTGCATTGTGAGCACCATGTTCTCCAACTGACTCTTGAGCAGTCTCACCTTTCATGCCAGAAGCAGCATCCTCTGAAGTTGCCATGGAGGCTCTTGAATCAGACGGTGTTCCATCTTTTCCTGATGCCTGCAACAAAATATTAAAAAGGTGCCAAATGAAAATAAAAGATCTGAATTGTACATAATCCTCTAAAAAAAAGTACTGACAGCAAGTTTTAGAATATCAGACATTGCTATAAGCATAATACCACTGGCAATTTCTACCTATATTATACAACATGAGCTTATAATTACCATAAGGAGCAAAATTTCTACACAATGATAGAAGAATAGCCATTTGGTCTGAATTCATTACTGTGACATGTAATGTGAGAGTAGCAGCCTCCAAATAAACAATTTGAGTAAAACAATAATCATCTTCTACATAAAAGATGGTGGCAATCAATCTAACCCGATACAAAACCACAAGCCATAAAATGAAATTGTAAAGAATACATATCGAAACATACCACTTCATGCTCGGCTGATTTATTGACGGGATCTGACTTCAATTCTGTTGCCACAGACTTTTCTATGTTATGCAAATAGAGGGGGAAAAAAAATTAGATGATTTCTCTGCAGTCAATAATAGGAAACTTCTTATGTCCAAATTAGAGAAGAGCATTTCTATGAGGTATACGAGGCTAACTTCCAGAAACTCATACTACCAGAAAAATTCCAATTAGCAAGACTATACTGTCAATTTCAACAATCAAAACTTTGATTAATTCAAAATGAACAGCAAAAGGTACTAACTTCCCAATTGTAAGCCAGCAATACAATTTTTATTTAAATCACATAAATGAGTAAATTTAAACAATAATATCACATACTAATTCCAGACAATCAAATTCACCGTGTTGCACTATCAATTTTTTATCGATTCACTATCTCAGAAGCAAAATAGAACCAGTTTATCATACAAGTTTCTAACTTCCAAACAAATTGCCAATAATGCTCAACTGAGTCAACTTCTTTAGCAATTAGCAACACAAAGTAGGCATTTCAAAATTAAATAATTTCATTCTCTCATTATCCAAAGAATAACTAGGTCAATCAACAGTCAACAAAGGTAAACGTGGTAGCAGGAATTTTTGCATTACAATTACAGTCATATAGACAAAAGGCATCCCAAAAAAAAATTACCCTTTTTGATATTCTTCTCACCGGCCATTTATGAAAATTCAAATGCCCAGTTGAACCTCGAATTCCTATAAAAAGAAAGAAAATACTTAGCTCTTACGGCATCTACCAGAAAGTCTTTAAAAAGAAAATTAAAAAAATCAACACGCCATGGACGCGGTGCATGTTAGCAGTCTGCCCAAAATGACTCAGTTTCGTCTCATAAATACTAAGTTCAACATTCTTTTCTTTTTCTAGACAGTATTTTCTCGGTTGAAAAAACAAACTCAATTACTTCTAGAATTCTCAGTCAGAAAAAAATGTCAGGAAAAAAAATTTAGAATTTAATAAAAAAATATCAAAGTTTAGATATTTTGTTTTAAAATTTCGAATATTTGAATACCCGTACAGCCAAATACAAAAAGTTTACTTTCCTTTATCAGAAAAAAAATTCTATTTCCTTGCCCTAAAATTTTAATCTTCATAGCCCCCCTTAAAATCGCGACTGAAAAACTCCCCATGTTCATGAATTCAGTTCAGGTACATTCCCATACATTTTTACTTGTAAAAAACCAGTTTTTTTTGACAGAATCAATAATTATTTTTGAAAAATATTTTAAATTCGGCTGTAGAAACAAAATTTCCAAAGGAAAAAGTGACAATTTTTTTACCAGTCAAGATATATTTACCCAAACAACAATATTGGGAAATCCAAAAACAAAGAAGTATACCAATAATCTTTAACTTTTAATATAGTACGTCCAAATCCAGAAATATTTTACTCTTTTTTTGCAAATATATATAATTTACAAGAGGAAATGAAAAAATCAACCTTTAAACGAAAAATCATACTAAAGTAGACAAAAAAATGCTAGACTGCGAACTTTACTTTCTTTTTGAATAAACTAAAACACCGAAAATAATTTGAATCAAGGAAAAAAATACAAACCTAAAAAGTTAACGGATCGAGTCACCTCCGAATCGGCGGAACTGATCTTACAGTGAAGAAACCGCTCGGAAAACCACTTTCGGCAGACTGAAAACGGTTTTCTACGGAGAGACAGAGAGAGAACTGTAGAGTGAATTGCAGAGGCAGTAGAGAAGGTAGCAGGAGCAGGAGGAGGGAGGAGGTTAGAGTGGGCACGCAAGAAAAATAAGATATCATATAGGAGAGAATGAACGGATAAGATTTATTCTACTTTTGTGAAGATGGAATATTAACCGTTGGATAAGATAGGTCAAAAGAATTGTTGGACAGCGTTGTGCCAACATGTTGGAAACTGTGATTTCCTAATTGGTTAAGTGCGCCGCTGAAACGAAATATAATTTTTTTTTAATTTCTCAATTCATTTTTAATTAATATATTTTTAAAAATTATTTTAAAAAATAAATTAACAGGTTTGTATATTTTTATTAATTATACCTAATATATAAAAATTTATTTTCTAATTTTATAGAATTTATTCCTTCATAAATATTTATAAAAATAATTTCTTTAATTAATCATCATGATAATAAATTGTCAGAAAATTAATAAATTGTGCATTAATTAACAAAGACAAAACCCTACATAACCCTAATCAGTAACTGCTTCAACTTGTTTCGTTCCTGCAGGTTGAGCAACTGCCTTCGAAGCATAATCGAAACCCATTTTTTCCGGCGGCTCTGTAACTGTTTTCCCACCGGAATTCCTACCCTTCACCTTCTCCTCTTCATACTTCCTCTTCGAAAAAATATTCTTTACTACCACTTTTTCTTCCTTCATCTTCTCCTCCATGTTCTCATGGATTGTAGACGTCATACTGATAAATATAAAAGATTCATTGCCGCAGACGGAGACGAAACTATCACAAAAGAATGCACAACAATTCTGATCATTGCCGGAATGACAACAGAAACAATCACTACTGCAATCATTACAGTCAAACGGCTCGCAATTGTTCTTACCATCGCACAACCAGCAGCAGAACAAAAACTCCCAGATCTTTGAATCAACGGAAAAGATGCACTTGCACAATGCCTCCAAGCAATCGCCAATGTCGATATTATCAGCAATATTTTTTTGTGTTTGTGGCACTGATAACATTAAACTACTTATCCTAAACCTTTGTATATATATGTTTTTTAATCGGAAAGACTTATTCATGGATCTGATATTACTACTACAAGGAATAGAAGATATTTACGTTGAAAATTTTCCTTAAAAGAATAAGATTTCATTTATTTTAATTAAAATAATTTTAAATTGAAGAATAATATTATGATTAGAATAATTCTAGGACACACTAATATTTGTAGTTTGATCAATAATTTATTTATAATTAAAATATACTAAAAATAAAAAATAGTGATTTTTATAAAGATATTGTACTGAAGTAAATGAAATATTAATATTAAGGGAGATAAATAATATTATTTAATTGAGAAAACTTTAAATAATATAAAAAATAGTGATTTTTAAAAACTAGTTAATTAAAAAAGAGAGTTATGTTTTTTTTAAATAATTAATTAATTAATTAATACTTGTTGAGGAAGTTTTCTTGGTTGTTGCATTCTGTATGCTTTCTAAATGTTAATAAGCTATAGAAAAGGTGATCATGTCTACGCTTCTTAACTAATTAAAAGAAATTATCCATAAAAGGAAACATGAGATCATTAATAGAATCCAAGTTGAAAAAGCAGTGAAATAATAAAAATGCCAAGGGAATTTTCTTGTATTTCTTAATTCAATTATAGAATACAAAGTTTTTTAGTTAAAGTGATTCAAAGCTGCTAAATAAATTAGTTGAAGTTATCTTCTTTTTATCTAATCTTTTGCTAAGAACATGATACACATTGATAGTGCCTATCAACTGGCAGGGGTTTAGTCATGATGTCTGCTATCTGGTCATTGGTTGGGATATCTCTGACTTCAAGAATTCTAGCGGCAATCTTTTCTCTCATGAAGTGGATGTCTATCTCAATGTGTTTTGACCTTCTATCATAGACTGAATTTGCTGATAGAGAACCTGCTCTCATATTGTCCGACCAGATGACATGTTTGCTTACTTGTTTCATTTCTAATTCAAACAGAAGAGGGCACTGATAATTTTGCTGAATGCTCTTTCATTGAAAGTTTTTCTCTTAAATAGGGAATAAACTTGATTATACATTCCTAATTATCAGCTTGAAGATTATCCTAAAAGTAAAAAACTATATACTCCTTAAATAGACAAATTGACTAGTTAGCTGTAATCCTAATTAAAGAAAATTATTTATATAATAATTATAAATATATGTAACAACTATATAGGAAAGTAGTAATCACAATGATATAATGACCATACTAACATCCCCCCTCAAATTGATGCTGCACGATCAAAAAGCATCAATTTGCCAACAAGAAATTGATGGCGGTTTCTAGCCATAGGTTTGGTAAAGACATTAGCGATTTGAAGAGCAGTAGAAACATGAGGCAGCGAAATGACACCTTAATCTACAGCTTTCCGGATAGAATGACAATCTACCTCAATATGTTTAGTATGCTCATGGAAAACTGGATTTGTAGCAATCTGAATAGCACTGGTGTTGTCAGCATAGAGAGGAGTAGAACGAGACTGAGGAAAGCCAATTTCAGCAAGTAACCCACGAAGCCAAACAATCTCAGAACAAGCAGCGGACATAGCTCGATATTCAGACTCAGTAGAAGATTTTGAAACTCGGTCCTGTTTCTTACTCTTCCACGATATCAATGAATCTCCAAGAAACATACACCAACCGGTGACAGAACGACGAGTATCCGGACAGCCAGCCCAATCAGCATCACTGAAAGCCACAAGCTGAATAGGAGAACCTGTAGGAAAGAATAATCCACGATTGGGAGAGCCTAAAAGATATTTAATGATGCGACGAACAGCCACCAGATGTAGATGACGAGGCGTATGCATGAATTGACTGACTTGTTGAACTGCAAAAGATATATCAGGTCTGGTAATCGTAAGATAATTCAAGCTGCCAACTAATTGACGAAATAAAGTCGGATCAGAAAGAAGATCGCCTTCCTCACGACGATACTTGACATTCAATTCTAATGGAGTATCAACA
>JAVXUL010000013.1:1072444-1089649 GCA_035590515.1 Trichilia minutiflora | reverse complement strand
TTAATTATTAAAAATTTAATTAATTATTATTTAAATTTAGATATTTATTTATTTTGTATGATTATTCATGTTTCAAAATTAATTTGGTAGTTTTTAAAATTTTTTGGATTAAAATGCAAGTTTTTAAAAAGTTTTTTAAAAAAAAAGGACTAAATTGTAAGAGTTATAAAGTTTTTAATTTTTTTTTTAATTTTTAAAAAAATAAAACCGGTACCCGGTTTAAACCGGGTACCGGTCCGATTTAAACAGGGGACCGGTTTTTCGGTCCCCTGTGTAATTCGGACCGGATCTGGACCAAAAAGTCCAGATCCGGTTTAAACCGGACCGGGTACCGGTTTGCCCAAAAAAAACCGGAACCCGGTCCGGTTTCAGCCCTAGTAGTTGCACTGCCCTCTAATAATCTGACAACCATCTTTAACTTGTACCTGTCCTCTAATTCCTGTCATTCAAGTTACCCTTTAATTTTCTAAACCATCGATTAGCCACGATCGCGTCTGTGGTACCTTCAAATGGTTCACTTCCCAACTGTCAGACCTTTTTAATCATCTTGAACAATTTTGAAACTAATCCGAGTGCTTCTCCAGCTTGATTATTGCAATATGTCATAAAGGCAGTCCATGCCTCAGGAGTCATATTCAGAGGGATTCCCATGCCTGGTTGTTGATATTGGGACAAAAGAGGTTCATGTTGTTCCTTGGATTCAGATTAAGGCATATAAGAAGTAGCTTCTTCTTCAACGTCGGGTATGATTTCTCTTCGCAGTCTACCTCGACCTTGCCTAAGTTGTGAAGACATTTTAACTACAAAAGAACGCGGAGTTCAAATATATGCATTTAAAATGGTGACGATACTTTCTATGACTCAACTCACCTAGTTCACTAAAAAACTTTTAAAATTCATAAAATCAAGAACAAAATTTCAAAATACAGCTTGAAAATCAAGTTTGGTTGTTTCCATAATTGTTTTAAAATTAAAAGCTCTAACACCAATAAAATTGTCATATCCTAACCCATAGGTCCCATACGTAACAACCGTCACAGACTCCCAAGGTGTACTCAATCACCAGAACACACCCTATGAGCCTGTAAGACCTTTACAAAATCTATTTTCAAAATATTTATGCGATACTTTCAAAATCAATCCAACCAAAACACCTCAAATTTCTCAAAAAATTTTGGCAATCTATAAACACTTCTATAAAAATTTATTTCGTTTATATCGCAAACATTCATCAGAATATTTAAATAGGAAAACTCAACAGACGATCATAATATCAAAAGAGTTTGCAAGTCTGTCATCAGTATATCAAAAATAGTAAAAATAAGAAAGACGATAAAACTCCAGTGGACTAAAAACATAGCTAAGTGAGTCGATGTCCAAATAGTCCTCTAACACAGGAGGATCACCACCACCGTACGCTGTTAGCTAAGCGAACCTAAAACTAGAGAGTGAGGGGGGTGAGTATACGGGAGTATACTCCGTGAGTGAACTAAAGATAAATATAAATAAATAATACAAAGTTCATAAATATAAAAGCACCATTTAAAATACATTTCGTATAGTCAATGAAAATCAATTCTTTTAGTTCAAAATCTCAAATCATACATCAAAAATCATTAGGTTGGCTGCCTTTCTCGGAGATTACTCTAGTCTTGGGCATCCTGAGACCGTTAGTGATTTTATATGCAATAAAATATACTATTTATAAAAATATATTTTCTATGCAAAGAATAAAAACAAGCTTGGTTTAGCTATATAAAAATAAACTCCTCTCCACTAACGTTTGCCTCGAATTAGTCATGGGGTGATATCTATGACTAACTCGATGAGACTGACAGGTGGTTAAATCCCATCACCTCATCACAATAACAGAAACATACATCACCCCCACCTGTGGAGTCTCCACTCACCTAGGCGATCTCTTATCAGGCTGATCCTAGGCTACCTCCCTTGTAGTTACAGTAAATAATCCCAGCCCATATGGCCGTCATCACCAATGTATAGACCCAGCACTTATGGTCGTCTTCACAACAAACATAAAAGTTTGATCCACTGGCTGTATCATCATATAACAAACATAAAACTTGGCTTATTGGTTGTATTTTTGACATATATTATCATCAAAATATAAACATGTAATAACTTGATCGCTGGCCATTAATCATTTAAACAGGCATACATAAACCAAAACAGTATTCATAAATTAATAGCATTGATCAAATATTTATAAACAGTTATCAGAAACTATTTTTAAAATAATAAAAGCATAAAATGTCCACTCACAGTTTAGGAAAGGTATACACTCCTTAGTTCCCCTTGTTTCTTGGCTCGGTATGTAGATAGCTCGCTCGGGTTCCTTTACCTAATCACAAATATCCAAAAACTTATCAATATATGTTCTAATATATGCAGGTGACTCAAATGCATACAATGCATGCTAATCCGGGTTTTTTCTAAAATTGGACAATGTGCAAAACTGACTAAAATCCTCGTTATCCATCTAATTACCTATATATTAATACTATGAACCCACATTATAACCCAACTAGCATATTTCAACTCGGTTTCATAATTCTAACAGGTGAACCCCATATTCTTGTCCGAACAGTTATCCAGTTGCTATTCACACCAAACCAAAATTTTCCAATTCGTATTTCTAACTTCCTAACGAGTTACCCGACTTCAATGTAACCTAATTAATGCTTAAAAATTAAATATAATAGACAAAAATGACAGAATTTATTCAGATAAACAGTAAAATCTAATTTATAAAAATTTGATAAAATCAAAAATGAGGGTTATAAACGAGTTAGAAATGAAGCTACAAATCTCGTAGTATCGTCGGTTTTACTCAAAAATCGAAAAACCCTAAATTATATGTTAAAAACCCTAGCTCCCCTTTTTTTTCTACATTTTTACCGTCAAATTGATGCTCCCATGAAGTTAGATATGGAAAATGAGGATGATAGGTGAAGAAAAATCAAGAATGTGGCAATAGTTCGGATGAGAGGTAGAGAGAGCAGGGAGAGAATATGCGTGAAGGAGAGGGGGAGGAGAAGAAGAAAAATGTGAAATCTGGGCCTTGGCCCCCTATTTATAGAAAAAGAATGAAATTATCATTTTGTCCTTAAGTTTTCTTAAAGAGAATCTTCTAAAAGAGGGCAAAATCAATCGGGAGATTCGTTCGAATGAATATGAATTCGAACGAACGAACTGGGTTTCGATCAAATGAATCTGACACTTTCGAAGTCAGAGAGCTCCCTAAAATTTTGTTTGAATGACACCATCGATTCGATCAAACCAATTGCTATTCGATCGAATGAATTTGGGATCAAAATTTTTCAAGGAGTTCCTCTAAATTTCGTCTGAACGATCCTTCTTTCATTCGAACGAAATGTTCTATTTGTTCGAATGAATTGCTCATTCGTTCGAACGAATTTAAGTCCAAGAATTCGTTCGAACGATTCAACCTATTCTTTCGAACGAATTGCACATTTTCTCCCAAATCCCTTTCTTAACTGAAAAATATCATTAGGATCCCATTCAAAATAAAACTAACATTTAATTTCATTGAGGTCTCTATGTTCACAACCCTAAAACTTCATCTTAAGTAATTCAACTCTCATAATAATTACGAAATCATGCTCACATGCATATGGGGTACCGGATAGATGCAAATATATGAACAGTAAAAGTAAAAAATTACAAATATACCCTTGAGATCTAAGTACGGGACTCACAAAAATTTATTGACCATCTCTATATTTTAAACTCATAAGTTATTTAATTAAAAATATTTTATTATTACTGGTCTTCCTCGCATATAATGACTCAAATTTATTTCGAAAGATGAGAGATCTAATTTAAATGTCAAGACACGAGAATGTATTTTTTTGTTATAGTTGTCATGAGCTTTGCTATAGATTGTATGATTCGATTGACAAGAAGATTCTAAGAAGTCAAGATATTATTTTTATAAAGGGTCAAATCATTGAGGATATTGAAAGGGCAGAGAAGATAATTCTCCAAAATTTATATTCATATGTTGATATTGATCCAGTTCTTTCTACAGTAATACATGATCAGATTGAGATTCATGATGAACAACAAGTAGTAGATAATATAGATGATCATATAGATGATAGTATTGTGCCACTGATTACTATTTTGAGAAGATTTACCAAAGACTATCATCTATCTTTCAAGTATTTTGTTAATCAGTATGTGCTGTTGATCAATAGTGATGAGCTTAGTGCTTTGAAGAAGTAATGAAAGATGAAAACCAAAATGAGTGGGTTGATATGATGATGATGAGATAAAATCTTTGACTGATAACAGCACATTTGAGTTAGTTAGATTTTTTAAGAATAAGAAAATTTTGAAAAGTCATTAGATTTATAGATTGAAGCAAGATGAGTATTCTTTATGTTTACAATACAAGGTTAGACTAGTTGTCAAGGGATATAATCAAAAAAGAGAGTGATTTTGATGAGATCTTCTCTCTAGTTGTCAAGATATCTTCTATTAGAGTTGTTATAGGTTTAGCTGCTACACTTGATCTTAAGATTGAGTATAGATATGAAAACTATTTTCTTTTATAATGAGTTGAATAAGAGCAGCCAGAGGAATATAAGATAAAAGATAAAGAGGATTTTGTTTGTAAGTTGAATAAGAACCTGTATGGATTAAAGTAAGTACCACAACAATGGTATAGAAAATTTAAGTCTTTTATGGGAGAGTAAGCCTATAAGAAGACTACTTATGATTATTGTGTGTTTGTGAAAAAAGTTTTCTGATGGTGACTATATCATCTTATTCTTTTATATTAATGATATGCTTATAGTTGGTTAAGATGCTTTTAAGATTAAGAAGTTGAAGAGTGATTTGAGCAAGACATTTGCAATGAAAGATTTAGGGCCTACTAAGGAAATTATTGGAATAAGGATAAGTCGTGATAGAAAAGTTAGAATGATTTGATTATCACAAGAAAAGTGTATTGAAAAAGTATTTCAACGGTTTAAAATTGATGAAGTTAAAGTAGTGAGCACCCCTCTTGTTATATACTTTAAACTTAGTAAGAAATAATGTTCATATAATGAAAAGGAAGTGAAAGAGATTAAAAGTGTTCCTTATGTAGCTACAATTATAGTTTAATATATGTAATGGTTTATACCATACTAGATTTAGCTCATACTGTGAGAATGGTAAGTCATTTTCTTTTAAATCTAAGAAGGGAATATTGGAATATAATGAAGTGAATTTTAAGATATCTTCGAGGTACTTTCAATTTGAAACTTTCATTTGGAAATGAGAAGCTAATCATCACTAGATTTACCAATTCAGACATAGTAGGAGATATTGACACTAGAAGGTCTGTTTTGGGGTATTTGATGATGTTCTCAAGGGAGTAGTGACATGATAGTCTAGATTGCAAAAATATGTTGTTTTATCTATTACAAAAGTAGAATTCATTGCAATCACAAAAGCGTGTAAAGAGTTGCTTTGGTTGAAAGAGTTTACACAGGAATTTAATTTAAATTAAGATTGCTTTGTGTTGCTATGTGATAATCAAAGTGTGGTATATCTTGTGAATAACTTTACTTTTTATTCAAAATCTAAGCATATTAATGTTAGATATCATTAGATTTGAGATACTTTAAATTCTAGAGAGATAAAACTCAAAAAAATTCATACCAATGACAATGGTATTAATATGATGACCAAAACACTTTTAAAGGAGAAATTTGAATTTTATCGGTGTAAAACTGGCATGATTTTTACATGATATACTCAAATTATAATCTCTCTCTAGTTGGATTAAAGGGAGATATTTGTTGGGTTTTGCCCATCTAAGCTCAAGACTCATTAGAAAACCCTTAAGTTTTGAAATTAAAAAGAGACAATGAGCAAGAGAGATAGATATGCAAACAAGAAGTAAAACGATGGCAAGAAGAGTATAATTTTTTGCAAAACTTTTCCGTGCACAGTTGTCATATTTTTGACGATCAAAAGATGATCCACCGTCCGATTGAGTTAAAATTTTAAAAGTATGTTAAAGACATCTTGTCCTGTAATATGAACAGTTGGTTTATGGTTTCAGTTATTATAACTCAAATATGAAAGAAGTTTTAAAGGTACTTATTTTTGGATGAGAAAATTTTTTTAAAATTAATTTTAAATTGTTTTGGGGTTGATCTTTATTTTTAATTATTAAGAGTGTTTACTCTATTGTTATTAGTGATTATGAAATAGGTTTTGTACCTATTAGATTTAGGTTTGTACCTAAAGATTTATAGTTAAGATTTGAATGGATTCCAAAAATGGTCTCATATTTTTTATCTTTCAAATTAGAAGAGTTTTTCACATTAAAAATCGACTTATGTTAATCATTATTTTGTTATTTATATTTGCATTTGGTGTGTTTGTTTAACTTCTTGCAGATTTAATTAAAAAAAAGATTCTGTAATTTTTTCATAACATGATCAAGTTGTATGAATCTTCTTTCTCTTTTACTTGAGTTTCTTCTTTGCTTTCGTTTTATACAATGACTATGATGATAAAAACCAATAACATTAATACAAAAAATTAACAGGTTAATAATTTCGATATCTAATTTTTATGTTTTTTTATATATAAAATATAATTTTTTTCTATTTATTATAAACAGATTTGTGATGTTTATTAAATTGAATTAAATACTCATAAATGTTATTTTACATATTCTAATATTTTAACGGTCAAAATTTAAAATTATAAAATAAATTTATTTATTTTAATAAAAATTAGGGACCTATTTGTTAGAAAAAGAATAAACAATATCTTTATTGTAAAACTTTAAAATATAAGGGAATCTAATGTTATTATCCCAAAAATTTAGTCCTCACTAAAAATTAGTAACACTATATAATTTTACCCATGCTCCTATGCAAATTTTATCTAAACAAATTATTACCATATATTTTTCATAATTTTTTGTGTAAATTTATTTAATCTCGTAACAATATAAAAATATAATAAATATAACAGCCATTCATCACTTTATATAAATTAATAAATTTGTATATGAATTTATATTTATATAAATAATCTTAAAACAGTACTTGAAGAAGTCCATTTTGAATTTCATGAACAAGAGCTATGTGAAAATTTTTAGAGGAGAAGAAAGAGTAAAAGAGAAGGGATGTAAGAGCTATGTCAATATTTTAAATGAATTGATCCTGTAATTTTTTATTAAAGAATGCTTACGTTTGACACATTCTTTTGATTCCCTTGAATTTATGTTAGTTTTTAATTAAAGCACTACTTTATCCAAAGAGTTTGAGTCAATTAAAGTTGCATGCACTTGTGCTATAACATTTTTGGAATATTTTTAAAATTATATAAATAAAATCTTCACAACTTCATGTATAAGTTATATATAAAATTGAATAAAAAAAGGAATTTATGTTAGTGTAAAACAAAACGAGAGAATAAAATTGAAGAACAAAGATGAAAAAAAAAAGAGAGCATTTGCATAAAGTAATAAAATATAAAATTTCATGTATATCATGACCATAAGTTATATATAGATAGATAGATAGATAGATATATAAATTATTTCTACCTATCTTTCTCTCTGCTTAATCTATGCCCCCAAAGAATTAGAAAAGAAAGAAGATGTACTTTCAATATAAAACAAAAAACAAAAAACTATAACACAAAATCAAGCTAATTTAATTAATTAGAACACCAATAGAACCCTAAAAAATTTATATAAAAATTAACGCTTCTTTAAATTCAAAGATCATGTTTCAATTTGTTGTTAGGGCAAGCTTTTGGGTCTTTTTCAGGATTCTTCAATGAAGAAGATGAAGACTGATAATAGTCGGGAGAATGGCGAGGGAATTCGGATAGCATTTGAACAACTTCTCTCATTGTTGGTCTCTCAATGCTATTTTCCTGAATGCATAGCATTGCAATGAAGAGTAAGTGCGTTGCTTCTTCTTTAGGCACCACGGTTAGCCTCGGATCAAGAATGCTTATATGTTCTTCTTTCCGACCATTTGTTGCTCTCTTGCTCCATTGAACAATATCAACACCTTCTCCGAAATCGCCCACCGGACGACGTCCCGTGAGAAGCTCTAACAGAACAACTCCAAAACTATACACATCGCTTTTTTCATCCACTCTTAATGTGTAGGCATATTCTACAAAAAACAGAAAAAATGATGTCAATAACTCATTTAAGAATTTAGTAAAGTAAATAATATTAAACTTTAGATAAACACATTTTATATGAAGGGAAATGAAAATGTTCTAAAAAAATACCCTTTACGCGTAAAAGCAAAATAATTTTGATGGGTTTTTAATATTAAAAAAAAATAGATTTGGTTCAATTGGATTATGGACCATTGGTGTGTGTACAATGTCGGTTAGTTTTCACGACACTCAACGTTCTGTCGTTTTAGACTACAGCATCAGAATGTCAGTAGTCTTAGATCGTCGTCAGAATCTAATTGAAATCTCAGATCCTAGTTGGATTTGTGGACCCAATGAAAAAATAATTAATTAATTAAACGTCAGTTATTGACCCACTAAATCTGATCTTGGTGAGATTACCTATAAAATTTTATTTTGAATTTGTCTGTCTGTCGTCTGTAGCACAAATCACGGGTGAACTTAGAGCTGTCACTTTAGCAGGAAAAAAGGATAGTATTATGTACGGTAGGTACCGTGCCATTTTAGATTATGACGAAGCAGAGACCGTATGATTTGTATTTAAGGGAAGTTGTACCAGGAATCAATGGTCAGAAATCACTACAGACAGAGCTGTTTTATATTAGGGTAATGCTATGGTACATTCAGAGTAGACTTTATCACTTACAATTCTCAACTAAAACTATAATGAATAATTAGGTGTCCAAAGAAAAAAATATTGAAAATTATAATTATATAAAAAAATATTGAAAATTATAATTATATACTGCATAAATATAGATTAAGAAAAAAATTTTAATCATAATATGAGCAAATTTTAAATCTCAATCTTTTGTTAATTTTACTAGTTGAACTAATTAACATTTATAAAAATATTTTTATTTTTATTTATAAATTTCGTTAGTTTTATTTTGTTGTCTGTTAAAATTAAAAATTTTGAAATAAGCCAGGAGAAAAAAAACAATTTTCTAACAAATTATTTTTAAGGGGGAAATCCAAATTCTTTCTTGAAGTTTTCCTAAAAAATAATTATCCTCTCCTTGAATGCTGACAAAATCTAGATCATCGATTATAAAAAATGAACAACTGAAATTTTACCAACGTTCAAGGAGGAGGATAATTATTTTATGGGCAAACTTAAGGGGAATTTGGAATTCCCCCTTATTTCTAATTAAGATTTGAAGAATTTTAATAATTTTTTCTGTGATCATCTGATATCTAAATTTTAGTCCTTTCCCCTAGTCCCATGATAGATTGACTGACCTTCCAAGCACAATCTAACGGCAGAGAATAAGTACATGGCCCACAATTTTCACAGTTTGATAGACAAAAATTAACTAACTTTAACTACTCAAGTAATCCACCTGTCAACCTCTAAATACAATTTACACAATACACAAAAATTGAAAAAAAAAATAAAAATTAAGCTTATATTAAAATTATTTAATTAATTTTTTTAATATATAAAGTATAACGTTTTAATTTTTTTAAAAAAATTTGATTATGAGGAATGTATGTGCGACATTATAATGTACATACCTGGTGCAATATAGCCATAAGACCCTGCAATTGCCGACATACATTCCGACGCGCCTCCGTGGATCAGGAATTTGGCGAGGCCGAAATCGGCGACGTGAGCTTCAAATGCAGAATTAAGCAGAATGTTGTTTGATTTGACGTCTCTATGAACAATCAGCGGTGAACAATCATGGTGAAGATAGCAGAGACCTTTAGCTGCTTCAATGGCGATTTTGTACCTCAAATTCCACCCGAGAAATGAACCCTTTTTGCCATGCAATGCTTCTCCCAAGCTTCCATTTTTCATGTACTCGTAAACCAATAGATTGGTTTCTTTGTTTGAACAAAATGCTAGCAATCTGACAATGTTTCTGTGTCTGATGTTTCCAAGTGTCTGGATTTCAGCTCTGAAGCCATGATCATGGCTGTGAGTGCCGAAACCAAGCAGTTTTTTCACTGCGATTTCAACCCCATTTGGCATTTTTCCATGGTAGACAATTCCAGCTCCTCCTCTTCCGATCACGTTCCCATCTTTGACACATTCCAGAATGTCTGTAACTGTGAATTCCAGCTTCTGGAATGCTGTCATTTTCCAGGAATCTGAGCTGTTTTTCTTAAAAGATTTGGCCTTGATTATGGCAGCAGTTGCAAAAATCAGAGAGCATATCAGCAGGCCTAATGCGAAAATCAGCTTGAAATCTCTGGGGGCCTTTCCGGGTTGGTGAGTGATTGCACTGAAGTTGCATGGATTGTTCAGAAGAGTGCCGCAAAGTTGGGGATTTCCAGCAAAAGATGATGCGTTAAAGACTGTGAATTGGCCTGAATCGGGTAGCTTACCGGAGAAATCATTGAAGGAAAAATCAGCAATGGTGAGACTTTTCATGGATCCCAATGATCTGGGAATGGCCTGGTTTAAGTGATTTCTTGATAAATTTAAGTAATTGAGGATTCGAACGTTGGAAATTTCGGGCGGGATTGAGCCAGAGAGGTTGTTCTGGCTTATGTCAAGGTGAGTAAGATGGTTACAGTTTCCAATTTCGGGTGGAATTTCACCGGAAAGGAAGTTTCGGCTAAGATCAAGAGTTAAAACTTGCCTGAGTTCTCCTATGGAAGGAGGGATGGGCCCCGAGAATTTGTTTCCGCTAAGTAGAAGAATTTGAAGGGAAGACAAATTTGAAAGTGATAATGGCAAAGGACCTGAAAGGAGATTGTTTGACAAATTGATCAGGCCTAAATTAGAAGGTATTGATGAACTATTCCCATTTTCAGACAATGAACCTGACAGGTAATTGTTCTGCAACTCTGCCAAATTTAGCTCAGGCAAGTAAATGAAGCCATTAGGTATGCTACCATTCAAATAATTCTGCCCCAGTCTGACTCTAGTGAGACTATAGCACGCCCCTAGCCCATTTGGAATCGGCCCAAAAAGGAAATTTTTCAACAAAATTAGGATCCCGAGCTGATTTGATGAACACAAGTCTGGAGGGATTGTACCAGTGAGCTTATTGGAGGACAAATCGAGGATTTGTAGCTTCCCATTCCGGCCAAGATTTTCCGGTATCACTCCAGTGAAGTTGTTCTGCCACAGGCCCAAAGTTTCCAAGTTAGGCAAGTCTGCAATATAGTCAGGAATTGAACCATGCAATCTGTTCATGAAGAGATTGAAAAGCTTGAGCTGCTTGAGATTGATGAATGAATATGGGATTTCTCCAGTAAGTGCATTGTTGGAGAGATCAAGATTCACCAGGGTTGTTAAGTTTCCAAGCTGCTTGGGAATTGAGCCTGAAAGAAGGTTGATGTGCAAGTAAATTGTATCAAGCAGCTTCAAGTTTCCAAGCTCACGAGGAATCGGACCGTCTAATTGACAGCTTGAGAGATCCAAGTGAACCAAGTTCACCAATTTTCCAAACTCCTTTGGAATCCCACCTTCAAAAACGTTATAATAACCCAAGTAAATCTCTCTCAAGTTCGTCAGATTGCCTAACTCACCGGGGATTTTTCCTGTAAGATCATTTCCAGCAAGTGAAAGATACTCTAACCCAACTAATTCTCCATAACTTTCTGGTATTTCTCCATTGAAGTAGTTGCCACCAAGATCCAAGTACCTGAGTTTCTTCAATCTCAGAATCTCAACAGGAAGCAAAGCAGTGAAATTGTTGTCATAAGCATCAAACACTTCCAGGTTTTCCAGACTTGCGTAGTTCCAATCCAAGCCACCATTGAACTGATTGTTTGAGATGTTAAGTGATTGAAGACTACTCAAATTTCCAATCTCAATGCTTCCAGTAAAATTATTTCCTGCAAGAGAGAGGTTTGTGAGTTTATTGAGTCTTGAAATTTGAGGTGAAACTGAGCCACAGAGATTCAATTCTGTCAGGTCTAATGAAACAACACGGTCCCTGGAACACTGTATTCCGGCCCATGAACAAACTGAGATTGGATTTGAAGAATTCCAGGAGTGCAAAGCTGTTTCAGGGAATTCAAAACCTTGTTTGAGCGCAACCAAAACATGAAAATCATTAACCAAAGAAGCAGAAGAAGAGCTAGTGACACTAAACAGAGAGAAGAGTGCCAAAACAATGGACAAGACCATATTTTCCTGGGATTTTTTTTTGTTTTTTCTTTCAAAGTGATTGTGTTTGGAACGACTTGGAGGAAATACAAAGGGATTTAAACACTTGGGTGATTAACATTTTCCTGCGAAGAAAAGGAAAAGTGAAAGGAATCTGGAAAACTTCAAGTCTGTATAGGCGGAAAGAATACATCTTCACAGAAAGAGTCTTCACATAGAAGGAAGAAGCTAAGCCTCTCCTTTTCCTGTTCTTCTCTTTTTTCTTGCCTTTTCTCTCTCAAAGAAGAGAATATCAGCTAGAATCTCTGGTAGAAATGGCAAATTGGTTTTGTGTTTGTATAATTGTATGTTTCAAGCGAGAGGAAAGTTCTGGGTTTCTTGTTATTAATGATATAAATAAATAAATAATATATTAAACAGTAAAAAAATAAAAAAGGAGTTGGATAACAGAAATTTTTAAAGTGAAGATTAGAGGAAGGAAAAGTAAAGCTGATGCTCTCCCTCTCTCCCCCTCTCTCTTTTAATTTAATTTATTTTTTTTGCTTTAATTATTTCTTTATTCATATGACAAAAATACCCTTTAGCTTTAATCAAAGAACTCTCTTTATTGCTTTGAATGAGATGATGGTCGATGGAATTGCACTTACGGTACTTACCATCCTTTAAAATGGCTGAATTCTTCTGTTGCTTTTCATGAATGACAACCATATACTCTTATTTTGCAATGAATATTTTATTTTCTATTTGCATAAAAATGGGGAAAGTAATTTGATGCATGCCATTAAAGTAATACCATTGTGTTTCACTGTCTCAAAATGAAAGCTAGCATATATTGTTCCAAATAATATTGATAATTTTTCTAGGCTTACCTTTTTAGACCAAATAATTATTTATATTTTTCTTTTTCTATTTTTTGGGGGCCTTTTTATGTTATATCCACGGTTCCTGTCGATTAGTAATCCAATACATAAATCCTATAAATTCTATTTTCTATAAATTATAGAATAAAATTGATCGATATTATATAATCAATTTATTTTTAAATTAATAAAGAAAAAGAATATTTACAAAATTTTGATGCTGAATATTTCAAAAAATTACAATAAAATATGACGTGTTATAAATATTCTGCATGAACTTGTGATATGTATCAGCATAACATTTATTATTATTTTCATTACGTCAATTAGCATGATTCTTTATTTTTACTGGCAAGACACAATTATATATTCAGTATTAGGTAAGTATCAAATCTTTAGTGATAGGGTCAATTTTTTTCCTCATCAATCAATAGCAAAAATCATATTGAATAAATAAACTAGATTCCATCATAGATACAGTATAAAATGGCAATTTTTAAATTACCATTACATATATAATAATGCATATCTCCTATTGTGGTGGGATAAAAAGCATAATACGATCTTGATGATGCATGAAGAGGTCCCATTAAAAAGTATATATTAAAATAAAATCTAAACGTGATCTCATTTTTTGACTGATCTCTTGATCAATTTCATAACATTGTCAGAATCATACATCTAAATAACCATAGGTTGGACAAAAAATTGGTTTTTAAAAATACAAAAATCTTCTACATTTCTATTTGAGTATTTTGATGCAGATTGTTCTGTTGTTTTACATTACCTAAGTGTGTGAAATTTTCTTTTAACTTTGAGTTGGAATCATGTGGCTCCAAAAACATCTGCTGAGTGTAAGAAGAAGTAAAAGATGATGATTATTAATATATCATTACAATGTTTGGTTGAATGATCAATGGATACTTATAATGTTGTATGGATAGGCTGCATGGAAGAAGGAACAAGTGGAACACTTTTTTTTAAGCAACTTTATTCCTTCTCTTGCTTTCTCGCATGCCCTACAGGAGTAGGGACCAAGACCAACTCCTCCTTCTGCTCTCTATGTTAAATATGCTAGCTTGCTGGCTGGCTGGCTTTATTAGAAGATGGAATAGTCTTAAAGAGAGGGCCGAAAAGTAAAAGCAGGAGAGATTATATATATGTGTAACAGTGTAAGTGCTTTTTCGATCCTCCACTTCAAAAGACATGAGAAAAAAAAAAGAAAAGAAAAAGAAAAATCCATGACCCCTCTTCATCGCATGGAAAAGAGAGCTCTTGTTCTCTTAACTCTTGAACTCTAAACCGCTCTCTCTATATATACAAAAGAAATATCTATGGCTTCTCATATGCATGGGAAAGCGTGCTTTTGTATTAACATGAAAGAGAGTTGAAGCACTTTTGAGGTGTCTCTATCTGACTTATTGAAGGGCAGCTTTGTGGCCCTTTTGAAGAGTCATTGTCTTTGTGGTATGTTATAGATGGTAATTTGGGTCAAGATACAATTATTCGATACGAATTCAATATAATTAAATGAACTCGAATTTAAAAATTTTGGTACGAATAATAATCGGATTGTATTTATATCATACTATTAATAATCGTATCAGATTCGGATTTAATCTTTTAAATTCGTTTATTCATTTAAAATACGATTAGTTAAATGAATAATCATGTTTAAATAAATAATTATTTAATATTATAAGTTTATTTATTTATATTTGATCTTATTTTATATTTAAATAAATAATTAATTAAATAAATTAAATTTTATATTGATTAATTAAATAGATTGAATAGATTAGATCGAGTTAATTATCTAATCGTATTGTATTATATCATCTATTTAAAAAATAAATTATACGATTAATAAATAGATGACATGATTATTAAACGGATGATATAATTAATAAATGGATCGTATTAGAATTGAGAATTCTTAACACGATTAATAAATGGATCCTATTTGAATGAGCACTAAAAATATTATAAATTTATTGATACGACACAAATACGATACGTTTATCTGAACTGACACCCTTATTGGCTGCTCTCTTACGGAAAAACCCTAAATTTGGTCATTTAATGTTTAGCATAATAATAACATATTTTGTAGAGTCTTATGTTGTAGGTAAACTGTAAGTGGAAGCATAACATATCTTCACTTCACTTTTATCCTCAATCTTAGAATCATTTTGCTTTGTTATTGTTAATTAATTTATATAATGTAATGAAATTCAAAGAGAGATGTGAATTGATTGGTGGTTCTAATTAAGAGTGCAATATCTATTTCTTGATTGTTGATCAAAGGATATAGAATGTGCAGCAAAATAAAAAAAAAAAAATATATATATATATATATATATATATATATTTACTTCAAACACAAATTGAATTGATTAAGTCTGATTTAATAATATTTTCAATACTTAGGCAGTTGCATAATTAAGTAAAAATATCATTTCTAATATAATTCGATTGTTAGAAGTACGAAAATTTTATGAACATATAAATTGACACGTTGAAAATGTTATACATTATAAAAAATAAAAATTGGTGTGTCATGCGACATCAAATTAAACTATAGCAAACTGCAATAAAAAGAGAAGTTGACATTTAAAATTATTAATTAATTTCGTTGTCATAAAAGGAGAATTCAAAATTTAAAAAAAAAAAAAAAGATCTCAGCAGTATATATAATGTAGAATAGACTTTTTATTTATATCCCTTATCTAAATTAAAGTTAGAGAACCAGGTTCTCTATTGACTTTCACTGTAGTAATCCTTCTTGAGCTATTGAATATATTGAAACAAAGCTGAAAGAATATAAGAGTATAAGAATCTTCAAGCTAAAAACATTTTGCAAACTTTGCTTTACTTTTATGATTTAAAAAATAAAATTAAAAACTATTTGTATAACCTTCCATAACTCTACTCTCTTCATATATATTTTTTTTGAATATTAATACTTTTTCCTCTTTCATTTCTCTTTTCTTTGGAGTTTTCAGTTCAAAATTATTGCCGACTGCAATCAATTAATGTCGTTGATAATTAAATGTGCCAATTCTCAAATGAAATTAGATAATTAAACTGTATTAATCACTGTTATGCTTATTAAAGTTCGTCTCGATGGATCTCTGATTCAATATATAAATTTTTGAAAAAAAAATCATAATTATGAATGATACCACAAGCAAAATGATTTCATTTCAAAATAATATAGATTTCAAATGTTCAGATAAATATCATGATAAAATACATCATCAAAATGGAAGATGATAAATTATGATGTTTGTGGCTTGCTATACATATTGGCCCGCCCGCAACCAATAATTATTGTATTGTATTGTATTGTATATTTGTATGAATTGCTATTTTCGTGCCGAATGACAAAGAGAAATGGACGATTTTGCTTATTAATCGTTTGTATAAATAGCAACACCTGCCTACGCTTAGATGTTGGTGTTTTGGACACTTAGCTAAACCTATAGTTTCCAAATGCTAGTGCAGTTTAACGGGTCCGAACCCGCTGGGCTGGGTCAATGGTTCTTATTTTTTGGAATCGAACCGGAATCAGAATAGTAACGGTCCGGGTTGAGCCGGTTCAATAGTTTAAGTTTGGTGGAACCGAATCGGAATCGGTGAAGTAACAGTAACAAGCCGGGCCGGTTCGTCAAACGATTTCGATTCCGGGCCGGATCCGGCCAATTCATCAAACTATTCCGATTCTGGGTCAGTTCCGATTTTATTAATTTTTAATTAATTAAATTAATTTAAATTAATTAATTAAAATTTTAGTTAGTAATATTAACTTAAAGTCTTAAACTTTATTATTTGTTATCCTCCTTGTTGATTTATTATTAATTTTACACATTTCATAAAAATTTTCTATAAATATAATAATTTAATAAAATAAAAATTATTATATATAAATTAAAATAAGATATTTAATAAAAGGATTAAATATAAGTTATTAAAAAAATTAAACAAATTATTTGTATATATTATAATAAAGATTATTTTATGAATATATATAATAAATTAGTGAAAGTGATATATGAA
>JAVXUL010000013.1:1061339-1072344 GCA_035590515.1 Trichilia minutiflora | reverse complement strand
AAATATTTTGCTCGCCTTCACCCGTGGACGTAGGTCACTTTGACCGAACCACGTAAATACTGGTGTCTTGTTATTTTATTTTGTTATTTAGTTGTTTAAAATCTCTTTTGTTAATTTCCTAGGAATATTTTCCCAACAATCTAAATGTGATCTCATTTTTTGATTAATCTCTTGATCAATGTCATAACATTGTCAGAATCATGTATCTAAATAACCATAGGTTGAACCAAAAATAGATTTTTAAAAATATAAAAATATTCTGCATCTGTATTTGGGTATTTTGATGCAGAATGTTGTATTGTTTTATATTACCTAAGTGTGTGAATTTTTTAACCTTGAGTTGGAAACATGTGCCTGCAAAAACATCTGCCGAGTGTAAGAAGTAAACGATGATGATTATTAATATATCATTTCAATGTTTGGTTGAATGATCAATAGATAATTATAATGTTGGATGGATAAGTTGCATGGAAGATGGAACAAGTTGAATCACTCTTTTTTAAGCAACTTTATTCCTTCTCCTGCTACCTTGCATGCCCTACAGGAATTGGGACCAAGACCAACTCCTCCTTTTCTCCATGTTAAATATGCTAGCTTGCTTGCTTTATTAGAAGATGGCATAGTCTTAAAGAGAGGGTTGAACAGTGAAAGCAGGAGAGATTATATATAAGTGCTTTTTTGATCTACCACTTCAAAAGAAATGAGAAAAAAAAAAAGAAGAAAAAGAAAAATCCATGTCCTCTGTTCATCACATGGAAAAAAGCGCTCTTGTTCTATTAACTCTTGAACTCTAAGCGACCCTCTCTCTACAAAAGAAAAATCTATGGCTTCTCATGTGCATGGAAAAGAGTGCTTTTGTATTAACACGAAACAGAGTAGGAAGCACTTTTGAGGTGTCTCTATCTGACTTATTGAAGGGCAGCTTTGTGGCCCTTTTGAAGGGTCATTGTCTTTGTGGTCTGGTTGCTCTCTTCTGGAAAAAAACCCTAAATTTGGTAACTGAATGTTTAGCATAATAATAATATATTTTGGAGAGTCTTATACTGTAGTTTGTAGGTAAGCCTTAAGTGGGAACATATCTTCACTTCACTTTTGTCTGCAATCTTAGAATCATTTTGCTTTAAGTGGGAACATATCATAATGTGATTAAACTCAAAGAGAGATATGAAGTGATTGCTGATCCTAAGATTTGCAATATCTATTTCTTGATTGTTGATAAAGGATAAACAATGTACAACAAATTAAAAATATATAATTTTTTACTCCAAACCCACAAATTGAATCTATTAAGTGTGATTAATAATATTTTTATTAGATACTTGGCAATTGTATTATTGCACCCAAGGTGTGTAGTTGGGTGATTTCATCTCGTAATAGACGGCTGCTTTGTGGCTATCCTGAATTCGATCCATCGGCAGTGCATTCTTTGTAAAAGTCTGGTACAGTCATGGGTTTTCTTTGAACTGTCCCTCTCACGTGATGGCTGCCTCATGCTTATTTGGGATTCGGTAGATTAAGATTTTTCATGTATACAAAAAAAAAAGAAAAAGAATGCAATGTCACTAAATAAATATTACGGCTGATACAATTCGATTCTTTGAAGTATGAGAATTTTATATGTAAAGGGACAAGTTTTATGTGTTGTAAATTATAAAAGAAATAAAAAGCTTGATAAATTCATCTAATATTGACATGTCATGTCACGTCAAAAATTTTAAAATAATTATAGCAAAATGGAACCAAAAAAGAAGTTGACATTTAAAATTATACAAAGAACAATACTAGACTTTATATATATGTCCGTTATCCAAATTAAAAGTTAGAGAACCAGGTTCTCTATTGACTTTCACTGTATTATTCCTTGCTGGTCTGTTGAACATTATGAAACCAAGCTGAAAGAATAAAAGAAAGAAAAGAATATAAGTATATGAGCATCTTCAAGTTAAAAAATCTTTGTAAACCTTGCTTTAGTCATATGATTTAAAAAAGAAAAAATGACATTTACATCTCCAAACATTGGTTGAAAGGACATTTTATTTTTATTAAAGAAAAAAATATCTATTTTTGTACCTATTTATCTTTTTCAATATTTTTCGATTCAATTAATTTGGTTCTGATCAATATTATCATATTCTAAATTTTGCGATTTTTGTAATGATAAGATTAGATTTTACAGTAGAGTATCAAAAAATATATAATAGAAAGAAAAAAAAAGTTGACAAACAGGGATAAATTAGATATATTTTGACTTAGTGAATTTAGAATTTCTTTTAACTAAATTTTAGAAGTCTAAATATCCTTTACTTTTTTAAAAAATAAAATAAAATAAAATACTATTAGTATAACCCTCCATAACTCTACTTTCTCGATATTTCTCGAATATTAATACTTTTCCTCCTTCATTTCTTTTTTCATTTGAGTTTTTTGGTTCAAAATTATTGTCTAGGGCAACCAATATTAACGACGTCGTACATAATTACATATGTCAATTCTCAAATGGAATTAGATATGTAAAATTTATTAATTACTATTATACTTATCAAAGTTTTGTCACGATAGATTTCTAATTCAATATATAAATTTTTAGAAAAAAAAAATTATAATTATCAACGATACCACAGGCAATACAAATTAAATTCAAAATAATATACATTTCAAATTTTCAGATAAATATCATGATAAAATAGATCATCAAAATGGAAGATGATAAATTATGATGTTTGTGACTTGCTACATGTTGGCCTGCCCACAACCAGTGATTATTGTATTGTATGTATGAATAGCTATTTTCATGCTGAATGACAGAGAAAGGGACGGATTGGTTTATTCATAATTTTGATTTTTTGTTTTGCACAATTTAATATAAGCCTGCCTACCCATAGGTTTTGCTCTTTTGGACACTTAGCTAAACTCCGAACCTATAGTTTCCAAATCCATAATCATGTTTCATAATTAAATTACCAAAATATCATATGAAAAATATGGCACGTGAATTACATACTAATTCTTCGTTTTTGTTATTAAATTTAGAGTTATCATGCTTGAATTGGGTGTTATTTTTTATGGTAATTATTAATTATCTATTCTCACATTTTATTGTCAATGGCGATATCTTGTACAGTAATTAGAATGAATTCAGTCTTATTGATTTCGATACGAAGAACCAAAATTATTAAGCAGTATGATTTTATAAAGCGTAGTATAAACTTTGCATTATTGGAAAAAATGATTGATAGCCACACTGATTGCAATAATATGGAATGATTAAGCAATTGACAAATGAGAATTAAGCACAATAATTAACCATTAATCCCCAAAATTTCTTTCCCCAAAACATCAATTTGAGCCCATTATTAAAGGTGCTCCATGCATAATATAATTAATTAATTCAAATTATTTGTTATCATTGGAATTTCATGACTTTAATTATAATTTATAGAAATTATTAGTTATATTATAATCTATTGATATTATAATTAGAGATTTACCGATAATTAAATGCACATCACTATAATATTGTCCAGAAAGAATTATGCTTTTATTTGATGCATGATATGCTATTAATAAGAAAAATTTTACTCTAATAACTATTTAAAGAATTTCTAAATAAAATTTAAAAAAATGATACCAATGACCAGTTTTTGTTTAATTTAAAAAATAATCATATCTAAAAAACAATTTTAAACTTAACCAAAGATATATTGTTTAACAAATTTGCCCCTACAAATATATATATAATAAATAAATAATTCAACCTTTTCATTTTTACACTCTCTCTTTTTGTTATATTCCCCTATTTATACTAAATTTCAAGAACTTCTTAACGAAATGAGTATGTATATAAAAGTTTAGATTTTTTGTAATAGTTTAAATATGAAAAATAATAATAAATTAATTATGAATGGATAATTTTTTATTAAAAGATATTCATAAAAATGGATCATCCGAAACAAACTAGTCTCTCAATCTCAATTAAATTTTTATTTTAAAAATTAATTAAAATATTATTATTAAAATTAATTTAAATTAATTTTTTACTTTTGAAATTAATTTAAATTATAACTCTTAAAATCAGTATATAAAAGTTACGAGTATAAATTTATCTAAATATTATGTAATTAGTTAAATTTAAAAAGTTTTTTTTTAATACAGTTACTTTTGAAATTAAACGAAAAAAAAATCGTTTTTCCCAATAAATTATCACTTGATTATTACTTTATTAGTGAGGGGTCAAAATAATTAGAGGTAAATTTCCTCAACTTCAGTGAAAGAAAAATTGCTATATAAGCTTATAAAAAAATCTTTAAAAAAAGTGAAATCAATTTCTACTCAAGTACACATCTTTAACTTTCAAAGCTCATTGACTGAGCAATGATTATGTGAGATAAATCATTATTAATTATTTAAAGTACTATATAATTAATCTATGTTGTCAATAAAATGTAATCTTTCAATAGGCCACATTTATTATTAGAACATTCAAATTTCTTGCAATGGTATTGTAGACTGGATATATATATTTATATTTTACGTTTTAAATGACAAAATCTAGTTTTTATTATATGATAGCATAAATAATCTTTCAATTATAAGGAGAGATCATGCTTAGAAGTATCCTAGGCTCATTATTTATTTATTAATTAATTAACATTATATAGATTCATGAAAAGTCAAAATTAAGAAATTAAAATATGAAAAAGAATTAAATGGCACTAGTGAACACGGAAGGCACTCTTTTGAGTAATTAAGGGCATTAGTTAATTAATTAATTAACTAAACAAATGGAAAAATATTAGCAAATGGAAAGAACATAATTGTCCTCCTTTGACTAGGGGAAGCTCTAATATTATTAAAAGAAAAAAATGCAAAAGCAAGCCGAAATGCAAAGATATGCAGCTGATCGATCTAATTAAGTGCTTTCGGGCTATGAATATTAACCTTTGAACAACTTTGGCAATGCCCCCAACGTGCTTTTGTGTCAAAATAAAGTGCTTTTGTGAATTTGTGTTTATCTTGAATAACAAAGCAAGTATCTTTAATTTTGAAGGTGCATGGCAAAATGGCACTGGTAATGGTAATGGTCTTCTTTCTTCTTATTCAATCGTTGGGAAAGGAGAAAGAGAAAAGAAAAAGAATGTTGAAATAAAAAATAAAGAGAAAAAAAAGAATGAAGAAAAGAAATGGAATGTTCTTATTAGAGTTGAATTGAAGCAATAGTTTTATTAATCTAAAAATTTGACTAATATTATTGCCATAGTTTAATTTTTTAAGTATGTAATAATTATAAAAAAATTATAAAAAAAATCTTATTAAATCAATGGTTCATTTTTATATCTTTTTATTATTATCTCTTCTTTCCTTCATTTTCAGATTATTACTTTTTTTAATTTTTTAATGTTATTTATTTTTACTTAATCTCTATTTTTCGCACTTAACATAATTTTACTTCACAATTTTAGAGTGGTTAAATTAATTTTTTTAAATCAAACCACTTTTAAAAAGGTAGAATAAGCCATGGAAATAGGGATAACTTCAATCTCTAAATTTAGGCGGCATTCCGTTAGCTCCTAGATTAAAGTGTGCACAAAATACTCGGCAAATTAAAGCCACCTTAGGCACTACAACTACTCATACAAAAAAGAACAGGAATCAGGAAAAATAAATAAATAAATAAAAAGCACTTTTCTTATCCCCAGTACACAGGGGCGGAGCCACCTTAGAGGCAGGGGGGCCATCAACAAACCCTCCACACCTTTAACCCAAGGTTTAAAAAATAAATAAATAAATAAAATATACATATAAAATAATTTTAAATAAAATATAATTATTAATAATAAATAAAAAATATTAATATTATAAAAATTAACAACCAACTATAAACATATCATAAAATGATGATAATTAAAATATTTTATTATTTATGTCCACGTTAAATTCACAAAAAAATTTATTTTTAATATTTTAATTGGTTTAAATAAATAAATAAATTCAATGATAAAAAATAAATAATAATTTTAAATTTTAAATTTAATTGTCCAATTAAAAAAAAATTCTAATTTATTTATTTTCTTTTTTCTTTTTCTTTCTCTTCTAGTCGTCTAAACCTATATATGCTCTTTATTAAAAATAAAAAATTGAATCAAGTTTTGAAAATCAAATCTCACGTTTTGTAGAAAACAAAATAAAAAATCAAGTCACAAGGGGAAGATTTACCGAAACAAGAAAAATTTTTGATTGAAAATAAAGAGAACTTTGAAAAAATTTAAGATAAGTTTCTTTTGAATAATTTTAATTTAAGTGTTTATGATTTTATGATTTTAAGGTAGATTTTTCGTTTTCTCTCTTTTTGAAATGATACTTTTTTTATATGCCTTTAATAATTGATATACCAGTAAACCTAAATGATGACTTCCAAGAAATCTGGGTGATCGTCTGATTAAAGTTATATTATTGAATTTGTTATATGTTTGATTTTTTTTTTTAAATTAATTGTATGGGTTAAAAAAAACTCTTATTCATTTAATTGATTGTATTTATATACGAGTAAAAAGTTTGATATATATTTTAATTATAGAGAAATTTTTTGTAAAATTAATTATTGATGATTTTGTAATTTAAAAGAGTAACCCAGTCGTTTTTGATATATTAGAACGTATTTTCACTTCTTATTAATAATGAATGTTTAATTTTAATTATGATAATGTAATTTAATAATTTTATTTTTTAGTATTAATATGACACCCGTGTCTGTACCTCAAGGGCATATTTATAACTTCATTACATTTTCTATTCATACTTTTGTATTCATCGTGCATATCGGTAATTCATCCGCCTAATTTTGGATATGTTTGGCATTATTATTGACTAAAAAGGGTTTATGTGAATGTATGTTGAGACCTCGCTTGTGATTTTCAATTTCGGAAGGGACTTAAGTGGAAAAGTCCATTTTTGGCAAGTTCAGTCGACCGAATAGGTAGTTCGTTCGATCGAAATTTTGGCTTCAGATTCGTTCGACCGAATTAGGGGTTCGTTCGACTGAAGTGTTGGTTCGTTCAACTGAACATCATTTTGTTTGACCGATAATTTGCAAGCTCTCTGACTACTGTTGAGGCCAAAGGATTCGGTCAATCAAAATGCTATTCGTTCGACCGAAGGGGGTGGATCGGTCGAACGAATTTTCGATTTGTTCGATCAAATCGACGCAAAATAACGATTTTGCCCTCTTCTAGAAGCTTCCTCCTTAAGAAAACTTAATGGCAAAATGGTAATTTCACCCTTTTTCTATAAATAGGGGTCAGGGGGCCGAAATTTTAGGGTTTTCTTCTCTTTTCTTCTCTTTTTTCCTCTTCTCACGTTCTCCTTGCTCCCCTCTCTTTAAATTTTTGCGGTTGTTGTCGAAATCTCGATTTCTCTCAGCAGACGAGTTGCATTCCACGCGTAGAACGCAATGAGAGCGTCAATTTGGTAGAGGAGACGCGGATTCGCAAAGGACCACTTAGGATTTCGAGAAGAGATTTGGGACTCTTCGTGTTAGAGGCGAAATCGAAGCAAACTGACCACACCACGAGGTTCGTAGCTTCATTTCTAACGTATCTACATATTCATTTTGTATTTTTAAGCAATTTGATTCGTATGAATTTCGTATTGATTTTCTTAGATTTATTGTGTATATTTTAGTTTTAATGTGCAATGTGGGTCGTAAAGGAGTCATAGAAATCATAGGAAGCTAGAAATTTAATTTCAGAGATTTTGGCTAAACATGAACAGTAACTTTGATTACTGTTTCGACAAGCGGATGGGGTCCATCAATTAGAATCTCATTTATTGATCGAAATAGGTTAATTTGGACGCAATGTGGGTCCGTAGCAATATTAGTTTAATAATTCAAGGGTTAATGAGGATTTTAGATATTTGTCGCGTATTGGTTCGGCGTCAGAACTCGGAGTTAGTATGCATTTCATGCATTTGTCTTCATATGCATATTTAGAACGCTTGTTGATGATAATGTTATGTGTATTATTAGGCGACGGTTCGAGATCAAGGTACTCGCGTGAGTCACCGAGAAACGAAGGGAATTAGGGAGTGTGTACCCTCCTTATACAGTGAATGGTCTCTTTTTGAATTTATTATTTTATTTAAACTTCGTTTTATAAATAGATGATGAAATGTGAATAAAATATAAATGTTTCGCTTTATGTTTTGTTATGTGATTTTTATTGACTTCCAAATTATATATATATATATGTTTTTATATGATGGTATGACCATTAGGCCAGAACTTTATTGGTTTGATGACATTGATACGGCCTATGGGCCAAATTTATATTTGTTTTATGATATTGCGGCCAATGGGCCATGGTTTGTGTTTATGATGACGATTTGGTTTTTGAGCCATGTTTTATGTTTTGGTTTATGGCCATCGAGCCGGTTTTATTTGATATATTGATGATGTGGCCTTTGGGTCGGATTATGATTTTGACTGTGATTGATGGCCATGTTGGCATGTTTACATTGTGTTGTGATGATGGCCCTGAGAGGCCTGTATTATGTATATTGGTGATAATGACCTTGTGAGCCGGTTGTTGACTGTAGCTACAGGGTGGTAGCCTGGGGGAGAGTTCACTGAGATATGATCCCCAGGTGAGTGTGATATGTGGTGAGTAGAATATTTTATTAAGTAGTGTGATTTTTTTGTTTTAGGAACTCAGTGGTTCCTGAGGAAAAATGCCAAGTGTATTTGGCGTGAGTTGTTAAAATTACTAACCCAGAATATTTTATCGAATTAATTCTCGTAGTGAGGAGATTTCTAGATGTATTTACTAGCGAATTATCAAGAATGCTACCAAACAAGAGAATTTAACTTCAGTATTGACTTGATTCCTGGTACTACGCTGATTTTAATGCCTGCTTATCATATGACATCAGTTGAGCTTAAGGAATTGCAGGTATAGCTTCAAGACTTTGCTAGACCGAGTACGTTAGTAGGTGCATGACTTGTCAGCAAGTTAAAGATGAACATCAGAAGCAAGCAGGGACACTGCAGTCATTATCCATATCAGGATGAAATGGGAGCACATCTTCGTGGACTTCGTAATAGGGCTGTCGCGTACTCAATCTAGACATGTTACAATATGGGTGATTATGGTAGTGTTCTATCGAGAAACTAGCAAGATTGTATGCGGCAGAGATTGTGAGGTCGTATGGTATGCTTGTGTCAGATCGAGATCCCTGTTTTACATCTCAGTTCTGGCCCAGTCCATAGAGAGCTATGGATACAAGGTTGACCACCAGTTCTGCATACCACCCTCAGACGGACGGACAGTCTGAAATGACTATTAAGACTTCGAGACAGATTAAAGACTGTTCAGTAGAGACATGAGTCATACTCGGATATTAGACGAAGAGATTTGAAGTATGAAGTGCAACTAGTAGCCATGCTTGATCGACGAGAGCGGACTTTGAGAAGTAAAGTTATCCCGATGGTAAAGGTTTTATGGAGAAGTGATGCAGTTAAGGAGATGACTTGGGAGCCTGAGTTGCAGATGCTACGTCGATACCCCCCAACTCATTTGATACGACGGTATGTTGAATTTTGGGGACAAAATTATTTTAAGGGGGGTAGATTATAACACCCCGTGTTTTACCCTGAGGGTATAATTATCATTTCCTCCTTCTCTCGTTCATACATCTACATTCATTTTATATTTATGTGGGGAAATACTTAAGTGAAAATTCGAATTTTGGCAGGTTCGGTCGACCGAATAGGTGATTCATTCGACCGAATAGGTGATTCATTCGACCGAAGTTTTGAGAACTCTCAGGAAACTTTTGGCTTCAGATTCGTTCGAACGAAAGGGGGATTCATTCGACCGAAGGAGCTATTCGTTCGATCGAAGTATGAGTTCGTTCGATCGGTAAATTACGAGCTCTCTGACTACTGTTGACGCCAAAGGATTCGTTCGACGAAAATGCTATTCGTTCGATTGAAGGGGGTGGTTCGGTCGAACAAATCAAAGATTCGTTTGATCAAATCGATGCGAAATAATGAAATTGCCCATTTCTAGAAGCTTTCTCCTTAAGAAAACTTAAGAGTAAAATGGTAATTTCACCCTTTTTCTATAAAAAGGGGTCTGGGGGCCAAAATTTTAGGGTTTCTTTCCTTTTCTCTCTTCCTTCTCTCCCTCACGTTCTCCCTTCTATTCTCTCCATCTCTCACACGAATTGTTGTTCGAATTTTGATTTCTCTTCGCAGACGAACCATATTCCACACGTTTAACACTTTAAGAGCATCGATTTGGCATTAGAAACGCGGATTCGCGAAGGACCACCTAGGGTTTCGAGAAAGGAAATTGGGGTTTTTCGAGTTAGAGGAGAAATCGAAGCAAATCGATCACACCATGAGGTTCGTAGCTTCGATTCTAACTCATTTATATGTTCATTTCATCGTTTTAAGCAATTTAATTCGTATGGGTTTCGTATCATTTTTCTTAGATTTATTGCTTAAATCTTAGTTTTAATATGCAATGTGGATCATAAAGAAGTCGTAGAAGTCGTACGAAGTTAGATTTATAATTTTAAAGATTTTAGGTAAATATAAACAGTAACTCTAGTTACTATTTTGGCGAGTGAATGGGGCCCACTGATCAGAATCTTGTTTATTGGTCGAAATGAATGAGTTTAAATGCAATGTGGATCTATAGTGATAATAATTTGGTAATTCGAACTCTATCAAGAATTTTAGATAATATCGCGTAATGGTTGAAACCCGGAGTTAGCATGCATTTCATGCATTCGCCTTTATATGCATATTTAGAACGCATATTGATAGTAATGTTATGTGTATGGTTAGGCGACGGTTCGAGATCGAGGTACTCACGTGAGTCACCAAGGAACGAGAGAAACTAGGGAATGTGTACCCTCCCTATACAGTGAGTGGACTCTATTTTGGTTTTATTTAAATCCTATTTTACAAATATATGATGAAATGCGAAAATAATATAAATGT
>JAVXUL010000013.1:1042869-1061239 GCA_035590515.1 Trichilia minutiflora | reverse complement strand
TCACTTGGTAGATACCGTAGTCCACTGGTGTTCCTTTGGTTTTTCTTTTGTGGTTGAACTTTTATAAATGATAAACAGATTTTTAATAAATATTTTAAACTCATTTTTGGGATGGATCGACTCCCATGAATTTTATTATGATGGATGTTTATTTTATTTGTGCGCACAGATATATTTGAAGTGTTTGTGGCCTTATTTTATTTCTTGAAAGTTTGGGTGTTAGGCTGGATTTTGTTTGGTAGTGTGATGTGATATTTTTGAGAAAACATATTTTGTAAAAGCCTTACAGGCCTACAGGTTGTGTTCTGGATGATTGAGTATATCTTGGGGGTCTGTGCTAGTTATCACAGGCGAGACCCACGGGTTGAGGCGTGACAGTTAATTTATTAAGTTTTATACTTTTATCTCAGTATACTTGTTTTTAACTTTGCCCCCCTCCCCCAAATATAGATTTCTGGTTCCGTCCCTAATAGTACGATATAGCAGATTTGTAATTCTCAATAGACTGCCCACTAAAAAAAATAGCAGCATATTATAGTGTGTTTTTTTAGGGGATAATTTAGAATATTTTGATTTCGTTTTGATAGATGGGTTTTGTCTGATTAATTTTTGAAGATACTAATTACATATACCATCACTTAGTTATTTTGTTTAAATCACAAATGACTGGTTAGAATCGAATATAAGATATACATCCAAATCACACATCTTAAACTCAATTTATTACTACTAAGCTACGCTCGTAGGTGATAATAGCTTATAGTTGCCAAAGTGATTTTTCTTAATTAAATCTCTTTTTTTTACCCTCCTAGGAGGTGGCTTGGTGGTAGAGTTTATGCCAGTGCTTACATTAGTCATGAGTTTGACTCACAAGTTTTTCATTATGAAGCGTCAAAGGGGTCAGGTCAGAGGTTTTATCATGTCTCTGGTATCGTCGTAGCGTGATTTTTGTGCATGCGTCTTGACTCAGGACGATTGCCTGGTAATCCGAGTAATCCCGTCCCCAAGAGAATGCGCCAGTCACATACATAGCTGGACGCCTTGGTGAAAGTTGAGTGTAAGAGTTATTCCTATTTTCAAAAAAGAAAAATTCTTTTTTTTTATTTTCATCTTCCTTTGATTTTTTTTTTTAATGATTATGGGTATTAACAGTTTAGAGGCATACGGCTATGGTAGTCTAAAATAAATATTATTAAAAAAATTATTCTAATAACTATGTAGACAATTAAACTTGTAAATTAAAGGTCTCTCTGTTATTATAATGTAGTAGTTTTTATATTATAATGTTATAAAATTTTTTTTCATAAATTGAATATTTTTATAAAATTATAAATATGAGAATTAGATTATTTTAATCCATTGATCCGTTCCAAATTTTGCAAGAATTAATTAAATTTAATTCAATAAATAAATGTTAGGGTGATTGTAATATGCACCATATATGCACGCATTCATGTAGTATAATAATGCTTTTCTCTTTTTGCCTTTTCTCTTTGTTTAATTTATGAAAATAATTTTTTGTATTCAAAATCTTTTACTAAATTCCAACATAATCCAACGTACTTCTTAAAAGTATAACTCCACGTATTGCATTAATACAAGACAAAACAAAATCATGTTAAAATTAAGAAAAAATAAATTAAACATTATTATATATATATCAATAAGTTTCAAATACTTCCAAAAACAATATCCCTTTTGGAAGATCACTTTGATTCTTGAATATTTTAAATTTTCATGCAGTGAAAAACTTAATAGAAATCTCTTAATCTGCGGAGTTTTTATCTTCAATGAAGCTTTTTGTTCCATTAGAAGCACCTTCGAGGACAAAATCTCTTTGAAAGATTACCTATAGGAATATCATAATTGATTCTTTATGCAGGGAATGTTTAAATATAGAACCTATTAATTTGCAAAATTTTTGTCTTGATTTGATTTACGAATTGCATCATTTCTTTAGTCTATCGAAGGACTTGCTTTCTATAGACAGGCTTTCTTTTATTATTAAATTAATTATTATTCCCAAAGTACTGTAATTTAGTAATTGGTGAAGAATACATATGTATCCTTCTAGTCAAAGTTCATTCACCTATTATGAAATTAAGTTTTATTACTATCCAACATTTCATATTTGAAATGTATATAAACATAAATCACATGAGAGTTTGCTCATATTATTTTTAGCCTAAAAGTATGTTATATTATTGATGTCTTCCCATTTCTTTCAGAAAACATATTCATGTGGGTATTCATAGTCATTGCATGCCATCATATGGGACATCAAAAAAGAATGTAATCTCATTAAGGATAGGATGGAAGACTTAACACAAATGGGGAGGAAACATAGATGTAAGGCATTTCTATTTAAAAGGGATATACCCTACAATTCTAAGGTCACCATACCCCTATTTTCATAGTTTTTATGATGATTCCACGTCCCTATGTAAAAATAAAATCATGGCATAGTATTGACCCTTACCAAGTGGGACTTTTTGGTGGAATTCCAAGTCATGTTCAAGTGGGTTTGTCCGCTCCTTGTCTTTTAGATATCATTATCACTCATAGTCGTACCTCATCACTTCGTTTCATAAATTATTAAGGGATATACTAACATTTGGATCCTTAAAATTTTATATTTTACAAATAAAAATGTATTTTGTTGATTTATAATAAATAAGTCTGTAAATAAGTCCGTGTCTATTATTTTTAAATTAGAGATCGTAATAATGAGATGCTACACTAACCTCCTCTGAAAATTAATTGAGATATGCATAAATTGGTCTAGATACTTCGGTTATAAAAAAAAAAATCATTAACCTTTATTAAAATAATTGTCAAAACTCAATTGAGGTAGATTTTAAACAAATTCATCATTGAATCATATTTGTTCAGTGTAATTAAACTATCAAATGTCTTTAAATATTTATATATTTTTTTTCTAAATCTTATGAGGATATAAATTAACTCTTGGATTCTCCTTAATTAATTATTACTTCAATGAACATATATACCATATTTGTAAGACATCGCTTTCCCAATTTTTTTAATGCATTGAAATCTAATTGCTACTCAATTTGTTTCAATTGATATCTTTGAAATCTTCCTTCGGGTGGGGGCATGAATTAATCAATTTTGCCACCGAAGTACACTTTGGTATTTTGCATTCTTGAGTTTTAAAAATCATAATAATTCTAGTCAATGAGGTAATTAATGTTTATATGGCACGTGTATAAGAACTAATAATTATGATAATCGTTTAATAAAAATTTTATTTTATTATAATCTTTTTAATACAACTCTGCCACTAACACCATCATCATACCCATGTCATTATGTTCTCCACAGCCTCGTGAGTCGTGTCATGTGTGTATATATTTCTTTATATATATATAATGAAAATTTGAAGTATTCAATATTAAAATATTAAGTCATTATTGGGTAATAAATTAATGGGGGTAATTAACGTTGAGTTTTTATTGTCATATTGGTTAATAAAAGTGCGTAAGGTTTTTTTCACTTCAGCTAATATGGACTAATTTTGGAATTAAATATTTGAATTTGAATATTTAGTGAATGCTATGAGAATTAAAGTTTTTGATGCAAACCACTTTATAGTATGATAATTTACAATTTTTAATAGTCTTATATTATTAGAATTCGATTTACGATTGGCGATTATTTTTTTAATCTTATCCCGTTGGAGTTGGGTGGTGTAAAAATAAAAGAAAAAATTGTTTGATGCCTAATTAAATATAGTGAGTGGATTTAATGTTTTGATAAAAGGGTTAATATTATTTTATTAATGCTATATTATAATATATTTAGACTTCGCTTGATAAAAAATATTAAATATTAGATATTAAAAAAAATAAATCCACTCAGTGTTATCAAATACTATTTTTTTTAATTTTATTTTTAAAGTATAGCATAGGCATCACAATCCAAAATGAAGCTATAATATTTGATAAAATGATAATATTATCCGATCCACTATTTGAGATTGTATTTTAAGAAGAGTAAGTTAATCAACTTAGTTAATTATGATTTTAATTCGAGATTTGGTCGAAACGAAAGTAAGATATTTTTATAAAAAAAAAAAAAGTTGACTAATTTTCTTAATTGATTGTGATTTTATGTTGTTTAATCATTTAAATTCTAGAGTTTGAATTATTATGTGAGATGTAATACTAATATTATAATCAAATCTAGATAAGTTACAAAATGCACATTTTTACTTAGCAATTAATATTTAATCAATTAAGCACTTGCTTATATTTGATAATTACCACATTCTCACCACTTTGGGGCACAAGATAAGAACCATTATTAGGGTGCTAATTTTTTGTGGACTATTACTATCAACACCCCGATCATTCTCTGACTACATCTCTTTTAGACATGAGGTACGTTCTTATTGGTTCAATCCTTTATAGTGTAGCGATGGAAGGGGTACATCTAGATTGTGCTTCATTTTAGGCCCAACAAGTGTAGAATTGTCTGGAATGCAAATATTTCGCCCAAAAATAAAATGGACTCAGCCTTCGTTAAATCTCTATACGGCGGCGTACTTAAAACCTAGCTAACCATTAACCAACATGTCAAAACCCTGGACCTTAATCCAACGGTCAATATGAACCCTAAAAGTAATCGTATCCGTCGAACAGCTGTCAGAGAAACTATATAAATCACACTAGGGTTGCAGTACATAGTGAGTTCGCGGCTGCTCTTGTGAATCTAGCTGGAGGTATTATTGTTCGATACCCCACATCTCCGATTCGAGAACATGCTTTATTTCAAAGGAAAAGATTTATTTTTTTTGCCAATATAATTTTCATGGACATATCTGATTGTTATTTTGGTATTTTGGGTATTCTGAAGTATGTGGATGTAATACAATGCTTTTTGTGATTGTATATGTTGTGGATTTGTGATTTCTACAAGTACTCGAATTATTTCTCATGGGTTTAATAGATCTGATTGTCTTTTATTATAATCTTGTATGCTTATCAGATGGGATTGTCTGTTATGCATGTACTGTAGATTGATAACTTGCATAGGCTTTTAAACATGTTTTCATTGCTTTTAGTGGATTAATGCATGCTAGTACCAAGGTTTTCTTGCTTTTCTGAAGTTCTTAGCTTGTTAGTCATGCAAATGTACTGATTTTTTTAGCAATTTCTCTCTCTCTCTTTTTTTTTTTAAATTTTAAATCTTCTCAAAGTTCTTGTAAATGGAAAGATGTTAGTGTTCAGCATTTCTTGATGGATAATTGATTGGATGAGAACCCCAAAAGAAATCGGTGGATTAATTAATCAAGGCTGGAGTCTCGGAAAAGGGCTCTTTTGCCAAAACCTCTCAAATGGGGTATTTGGAAAGAAACACCTATGAGCCCGAGAATTGGCATAATTTTTATTTGCCATAGGCCTTTGGTTGGGGTTGGGGTCCATTTGCAATTGTCTGTCCGAGATTGCTTGTAACATTTGACTGTTTTCACTGCAAGGACAAAGTAAAAGTATATTTTCACGGCTTTTGAAGATTTCTTTCTAATAAATGGACTACATGTTTTTAACTTTTGAAAATTTCAAGTTTTGTTACAATAGTTATGTTGGTTTTTATTTTTTGAACTCAAGTTGTAGTCTTTAGTTGGAATCTTTTGGGGTTAAATTTGATTTCTTTTGTTCGAAAATGGATAGTCTTTTACGGTGTTCATTTCTCTTACTAGTACTTTTAGTTATTAAAACAATGCATAGTGTTTTACAATGTTCATTTCACATATTAGTACTTCTAGTTATTAAAAATCTGTGTTGTATTGGTACACTTTTTCTGTCTTGTGGCTGATATGTTACTTAAGCATTGAACCTATTAAACTTCTTTATCTAGGTGGATTCTATTTGATGGGATATGAACCACAGGATTTTTATGCTCAAGTTCATTATTGCTTTTCTATAATTTTGTTTGGGTAGCCTTTTTAAGACTTGAAATTTTGTAAACTTGAGCTGTTATTAGTCTATATGTGTTCTTATTGTGTAGTTGCTATATAATAAGTGAAATTGCATATATTGGAGTAAAGTAATCAATTAGTTTTGCAGTGAGAAGTACATAGAAGTATGTCTCATCGTAAATTTGAGCACCCTAGACATGGTTCTTTGGGATTTCTGCCAAGAAAGAGAGCTTCTCGTCATCGAGGAAAAGGTTTCTAATGAATTTTTATTACTTTTAAACTAAATTATGAGCTGTTTATATGTCTGTATATCAACTATAAAGCTGCTGTGGATTAGGCTGAGATGAAAAATCTATACTTTATTCTCACTTTTGCATTCCAATTAATATATTCTTAATACTATACTAGGATGTTTATTTTCTTAGTCATGTCCTGATGTATGACTGAATAATTTGAGCAATGCTAATCCGACTGAAAACAAGTGACCGAATTCAGAATGAATGCATGAAAAATATCATATAATTCTCTGCATTTGCATTTGTCAATAAGGTACAAGTCATGTGGGTCTGTATGATATTTTCCATTCATTAGTCAGATCTGAATGAATAAAAATGCAAAACACATTTAGTCTATATGATGTTTTCATGAATTTGGGTCTGCATTCCGTCACTTATTTTTTGTCAGTATATCATTTTCCAAATAATTTAGCTCTATTTGGGATTCAGTTGAGTTATTACTCAATTTCATTTTTGCCAATGGATTTGACAGTTATGTGTGATGGACTGTATAAACACGATTCTTATTTTTTTCCTAAGTTCACAATTTTATGTTAACATTAAATCAACCATTCTAGGGTTGTATGTTATTAGAATGTTATTTGTGTTCGCAAGTATGATTTAGATAACCTGAGGGATCCTTCGTTGTTGTTTTTCATCATATCACTTTCAAAATCAGGCAAATTAAGTCCACAACGTTTAGTAGTCTCCCATCTGGATTGAAGAAACTTGGTAACATTTATGCTTATGTTCCATGGAGTGCTATGAAAAGTATTTTAAAATTCTTAGATATGAGATAGTTTCTCATTTGATGGCTCTTGAATTTATTTTTCATGAAAGTTAATTAGTGTCTTGATGGTGAAAGTGAGGCTAACAAATTTATTCCTGTTCTAATGGGTTTGGGCCAACTTGTATGCTGCTGATGCATGTTGCGAGAGTGTTAATGTTTGAATTTAGTTGTTGGTATTTAGTCTCTAATATTTTTGTCATTTTTTTATACACTTGCAGTGAAGGCTTTTCCCAAAGATGATCAATCTAAACCATGCAGGTTAACTGCATTCTTGGGATACAAAGCAGGGATGACCCATATTGTTAGAGAAGTTGAAAAGCCTGGGTCAAGTGAGTATAAGTTGCTGTGATTTTGATCTATGATTTTGATGTTTTTTGTTTAAATCTTCGATTTGGGTATGTAGCCATGATTTATTATTTCTTCGAAACCTAGTTTAGAAATTCATGATTTAGTGTATTATAGATGATCATTACTGTATTGTAAATGATTACTAAATTGTTTCACTATTGAACTTTCCTGTCAGAACTTCATAAGAAAGAAACATGTGAAGCAGTAACTATTGTTGAAACCCCACCCATGGTAGTTGTTGGGGTTGTTGGTTATGTCAAGACACCCCAAGGACTTCGTTCTCTTTGCACTGTTTGGGCTCAGCATCTCAATGAGGAGGTGAGGAGAAGGTTTTACAAGAACTGGTGCAAATCAAAGAAGAAGGCTTTCACAAAATATACGAAGAAGTATGAAACTGATAATGGGAAGAAAGACATTCAGTCTCAGTTGGAGAAAATGAAAAAGTACTGCACTGTGATTCGTGTTTTGGTCCATACCCAGGTATTGTCTTACTCCATAAAACTTTACTTACCCTATTGGCTAATGAATTTTTCTACTTCACCTTCATACTTCTCATATTCTGCTTTTCCTCTCACTGAACATGGATTTTATCATGTGAATATTATCTTCAGTTCTGTCATTATAGTTATTGTTTCACTTTACAGATCAGAAAAATGAAGGGACTGAAGCAGAAGAAAGCCCATCTAATGGAGATCCAGGTTAATGGTGGAACTATTGCTCAGAAGGTTGACTACGCTTATGGTTTCTTCGAGAAGCAAGTTCCTATTGATGCTGTGTTCCAGAAAGACGAGATGATTGATATTATTGGTGTGACCAAAGGTAAGGGATATGAGGGTGTTGTTACACGTTGGGGTGTCACTCGTCTCCCCCGTAAGACTCATCGTGGTCTTCGCAAGGTAGCTTGTATTGGTGCCTGGCATCCAGCTAGGGTGTCCTTCACAGTTGCCAGGGCTGGGCAGAACGGTTACCATCACCGCACAGAGATGAACAAGAAAATTTACAAGCTTGGGAAGGCTGGGCAGGAGTCTCATTCGGCAGCAACTGAATACGATAGGTTTGAACTTTTGTAACCTACTTTATCAATTCCCCTGTTGGTTTAAGATAATGTTCCCTGAGATTTAACATTGACGCATCCTCTGGTCAGGACTGAGAAGGATATTACCCCAATGGGTGGATTCCCCCATTATGGTGTGGTGAATGAAGATTACCTGATGATCAAAGGCTGCTGTGTGGGACCCAAAAAGCGTGTTGTGACCTTGAGGCAGTCATTACTGAAACAGACATCTAGAGTTGCATTGGAGGATATTAAGCTCAAATTCATTGACACATCCTCCAAGTTTGGCCATGGTCGGTTCCAGACAACCCAGGAGAAGGCCAAGTTCTATGGAAGACTCAAGGCTTGATTTTCTTGGGAAATTTTTCTCTATTCCGGACATTTTGTTAGTTTTGAGGGTAATAATTCAATATCAAATACTGGGCTTGAGCAGAGTTTCTGTTGTCATTATCATCTCTTTGTTTTGATGACTGTTCCAATGTCAAATACTGGGCTTGTAGTTATTTTGTGTCTATTTTGAAAATTTGAGATTAATTTCGTCTACATTGGGGATGTTATATTTAATTATTAGCTGCAACTGTGTCTAATTTAAGTGTATCAATCATCTGGATTGGTTAAAACTTATTCTTGAAATTGCACTGAGATAACTTGAGAGTAGGTTGAATTGGAAATCTAGTACTTTTTAATGAATTTAATAAACTTATACAAAAATCCTTTATACCAAATATAAAGTCACTAATATGAAAGATAGGAGATGAAAAGATATATACATTGATTTATAGTGTGGTTCGTCTTATATTAAGTTTATATTCACTTTTTTCAAGTTATTTTCGAAGGTTAAGTACTTTAGAATCGGAGATTTTATTTTTACTCACTGCTAAATTTTACAACACACTTCTAAGAATGTTTTATCAATTCTCTAAGAGAAAGTAACCTTTTTTTTATCATTGTCAATACAAAAGATAATGAAAATATTATAAGAAAATCACAACCCCACTCTCAATACAAGAGAATGAAAATATTACAAGAAAATCACATCCTTTTCTCAAATGTAGTAATAATGGGTACAAGAACTAAGTTTTTACAATAGAATAAAACTATACAAGAGATTAAGTTCAAAAATGATTATAAAGTTTTAAGATGAATGAAACAGTAAAATTTAGAACTCTAAAGAATATATAGAATAAAATAAACAGGTTATTTATAGTTTGGATAGAAAATATGATCATTAGATAGAAAAATTAGTAGTTATTTTTAAAATCTCAATCGATTCGTTCAAATTAATGGTTAAACAAGTTTGATTAGTATTTTACATACTTCTTGAAAATAAAATAGTACGAATTTGTTTAAATAAATCAAGGTATTCGTTTAACCAAAAGTTTATTTGTTCAAACAACTTAAATTTATAAAATATACGATTGAAAGAGAATCTTTGTTATAAAATATCTTAAAGGTTATTTATTTTAATAAATCGAGGGATTTGTTCAATTGAATACCTTTAAATTTTGAAAAATAAAAGTTATGTACAAGGCATTTGGATTTTGTAAAATTTTAAACACTTTTAAAAAAATTAGTTGATTTCATTTTTCTTTGCAAAATGTGAGGAACGTTTTGTGAAAAAATAATCTTTATAAAATATAGAAACATTTTGTGATATAAATCAAAGAGCTTTTAAAAAATTTCCTTTGAAGAAATATTCTTGAACTCAATTGATTATAATTTCTACAATACAATTAGAAATGACCTTAATAACTAAACTTCACGTTTTGTCCAAGCTATTTCTTTTTCTTGTATATATCTCCAATGATTGCTTAATTGATTTTTTTTTTCCGTAATTTTTTTATTATCAAAATCAAGAGCGTATGATATAAATATCAACAATTCTTGCTTCTAGTGGGAAGGCATGGGGTTGAGCTTGGAGCTATTAACTATAATTTGCAATTTGAGTGAGGTGAGATTCAAGGTAAATTATATTTTAAAAAAATCATATGGGTCCGAAGAGCTGGAGATGAAAACTATGAACTAGTGAAATGTCGGAGAATGAAAGTGGAAGAGACGGATTGTGTGGAGTAAAATGTATATGATCCAAATTTCATGTTATATAATTTTGTTATGCATTTTAATTTTAATTTTGTTTTAATGTTATATTTCAATTTCTTATTTTCTTAAAGGAAATTGACTAATTGAGAAATATAAGTTTTACCCCCAATCATTTATTACTTTGTTAAGGCAAGCAATGTGCATACTATATATTGGAATTGATGAAATTGAAAACTGCTTAATACAATCATTATCTTACACCTATTATTTAATTTTATTTTTGGCATTTTAATTTTGGAAAATTAATAAGTAAGATAGAAGTCATACAAATTAATTAAAACAAAAATGATATGGAAGAATTTACATTAAAATATAATTGAATGTGAATATTATATTAGCTTGTTATTCAGATTTTCATTTATTTGGGTTTCATTTATTTAATATTAAAGTGATGTAACTTTGAAGTAATCGTAAAATAAAAGTGTTAAAATTTTTATTCCACATATATCATCACATTAAATTCAATCTCACAATCAATTAGATCTTTACACATGCATATATCATTGTTTACATCTCATCCAGATCTTAAATATTTAAGTAATAATATCAATTTTTGAATCAAGTGATTATTTAATAATGATCAAGTAGACATTATGCAAAACAATCTTCAATGGAGATTCAAATTCTAAACCCCTATTATATGGTTAAGTGTGATTGATTAACAAATTCACTAATCACTATCCCTTCAGAGTAATCATTTTCAATTTATTGACTATACACAAAACCATCATTTGAGAGGATTTATAATCGTACAAAAAAAAAAGAAAAAAAAGAAAAAAAATGGTGGGTCACCGATGAGCGAGGCTAAAAATGTGGCACCCCCTTAATGAATAAAGCCAAAAGGTAAGAGAAAAAGGACGAGCAAACGTATGAAAGTGTGACAAAGAAGTAGTAAATCATGGAATATGTGGGAAATAGTACTCAATTTGTATAAAATATTTTATTTTTGGGTAGGAATGTTTTAATTTTAATTCTTAACTAATTTTAATCATGGTAGAAAAAGGGAATAAATTAGCAAACATTAGATTTTTTTATTTTAATTTTATAATTATGGATTTTATGAAATTAATAAATAAAAATTTGTGTAATTTTCAGCCAAAATTAAAGTTAAAATGTTTTCACTCTTTTACATTTAAAGATTGCCCGATGAATTAAAAAGCTTCTTACAATACTTAAAATAAACTACTAAGTAAATAAACGGTTTACCAAATATTTTAATTATTTAAGTTGAAATACAATAATCTCAAATATATCTTTAAATTTTTCTACAACACTTATAAAATTTGAAGTTTCAGCAGTAGATTCATGAATCTCTTGCACTCGTATCTGTACAATCTTATACAAATTTTCTTGATTTTGTTTTGCTTGCAAGTAAAAAATGTGTTCCATAAAATGCATGCCCTTTGGCAAATTTTTAAGAAAAGTAAAAGATTGCTTGATTTGGAGACTTGGGTTCCAAAAAGAAAAGAAAAGAAAAGTAAAAGAAAGAAAAATATTTGCTTCAATCTATCTTCAACCTTTGCTTTAATGAGATTTATGGTCACATCATGGGACCCCTTTTATTTTGGAAAATGTCTTACATGGAAAATATGAAAGTAATCATCTTATTTTGAAGTGACCTTTTTGCTTGAAGTGGGGTTATTAAAATTCTTTTTTCGACTTGAGATCTTGAATTTAAGATCATATTTTCACTTAATTTGAATATATAATTCTTGTACATAAAAGTTTGGTCTGTTAAATTTAGGACTAATAACATTCTAAATCAATATTGATTACTGTTAAAAGATAACAAATAGTCAAGTCTAATACACTAGTTATGGAAATCTAGATGCGAAGGGTTGAGCATAGTTTAATGTTTAGTAATTAACAAAATCCATATGCTAGCGATTAATTAATGACAACATGAGAGTGTTGCAACATAAAACTTCTAACAATTATTATTAGAATCGTTAGTCCCTTCCAAGATATCTTAGAATAAAAATATCAAATAAATAATAAGTGAAGATAAAAATTAAAAAAATTAATTAAACAACACAAATATTTACATAAAAACTCTTATAGGGAAAAAAAATCTTGTCAAAAATTATGAGAAAAAAATATTATAATCATAGTTCTAATTAATAATTTTTTCTCACTCTCAAACTCTAATTACACATTATCTCATTGAGTATAAAATTACTATAGAAATTAGTTTCTAATCTTATAAAAATCATATGCAACAGCAACAGAAAAAAAAAAATTGTTAACTCTAAAAAGAAGTGCTTAATCTCAATAGATTTTACTCACATAAAAAAAATTACTTCTAATATGTGCCTGACAAGTTAAATTTTGTTTAAGTTCTATAATAATATTACCTAATCCCAAAATACAAATTACTAGTTATAAGAAATAAACTAGAACAACTGTTTGTCTTAAAAAAATCATCTATAATTAGAATATAAATGTTTATTTAAAAGAGTAGTCTTGTTGTAATAACAATTATGTGCTATGACGACTGTACTGCATATAGACCCTTATATATTTCTGGCTTACTCTGCAAATAAAAATGCATGCATGGTAATCTTCTTTGGATAAATCTTGAATTGTACCATAATTTCAAGTTCAAAATGTCACAAATTATTCTCTAAATTAATCGAAAGACAGGCAGGTGGTTTTGTATTATCTTAACTTTAATTAGGGTTGTTTATGATTATTTTTTCTTTTCCTTGGGATAGAAAGAATTAAGTGTAGGTCTTCATCATAGCCTTTCTTTCCATTCTCAGCGATGGTGATTGTCTTGTTGACGAAAGGTTTTCACACACTGCACTCACTCACTCACTCACTTAATATAACCCAAAAGCACTTCTAAAAAGTACTTCTCTCCGATCCCTTTCTTTCGCTTCCTCTCCCAATTTCTTTTTCGTAATTTGCATTGTAATTATTGCTTCATTTCATTTCATTAATTAGATTGATCATTATTTCTCTTTTCATATATCCACAGGAAGAGATAAATCATGACAATGTTATTTAGTTCAATCCGTAAGATCTCTTATAACCGATATAAGAAGTTTGGAGTTTAAATTTCACTCCATAATTTTATTATTATTTTTTTAATAATACAGATATTGGGTGAAGTGTTTCTGACAAAAGTTATGGGGTTTGGCATGAACAACATTTTTGTTTAAAGAGAGAAAAGAACAAAAAATATTGAAGACATAATTATTTTTTTCTTTTCTGGGTGCCCATCTCAATTTTCTTTCTTCTCTTGAATCATGGCATTTCTGGTTTTGCATAGCTGTAAGGGAAACAACATTGATTCTCTCTTTCTGCTTTTCTTTATATTTTTAATTGTTTATTTATTTTGCTTGTGCTTTGATCTCCACGTCTTGTTATATGTAGCTAGCCTTTCATCACGTGCTTATTCAATCCTCAACCCACTTCAAAAATTAAATAGATTTTTTAAATACATGTAAACTGTATAACTCTAGCAGCCTTTTTTTTTTTTTCTTTTTTAAAAAAAAATAATTTAATATTCTTTTTCAGCTTTTTATTTTTTTAAAATTTTGTTTGGTGGTAGATTATGTGAGATTTTGCTACCTTTGCTATGATTACATATAAATTCTTGTGTTGGATTTCAATTGGGGTCAGCCATTGATGCTACCAAATTGATAAACCTTTATAATCAAATCAATGTTTGAATAATTAAAATCTCATAAGGTAAAAAAAAAAAAAAAAAATCAATGTTCTAGAATAAGTTAATTACATTAAAAAATTAACCATAGCATCCGAATTCCTTGAACATTACCTTTAATTTTCTTGATTAATTGTTAATCATAGTTTTAATTACTTTTCATTTCCAAATTTTTTAAATAATTAGTACCCATAATTATTTGTTGGATTTTAGTTTCAGGAATGCAATTGATAATTATAGGAGCGGTTGAGAACTCATAATTTTTTGCTAGTCTTGTCAAAAGCCAAGATATAATTCTTGGCAGTCTTATCAAGAGATATCTAGATTCAGTTTTCTTTTCTTAACTCTCATTAGTTATGATTGTTTAATTAAAAAAAAGGCAATACTAATATCAAACAGGCTTATTTTATGAACTATAAGTTTGAATAAAGCTAATAAATAAAAATAAATTAGCAAAATAAATACTAATTAAGTGGGAGTGAGAAAAATTAAACATAATTAAGAACTCTTGGTCAAAATTATATTTATAAAATTATTTTAAGTTCGAATTTAACTAAAAAATCTAGGATATATTTGAAACTGAATTTCTGTCATTTTAAAGTTATAAAAATAGAATAACTATTAAATAGAAAGTAATAAAGTTAAAACTAATTAATTGAAATTAATAAATACTAAATTTTATTTGGGGTTTGTTAGTGTTTTTGATATGCTTTAAAAGTAAAATAAAAAAAAAATTTGATAATATCAATTTTAAAATAAAGTTTATTTAATTTTTTATTAATATTTTACATTTAATATTTTTATTTTATAGCAGACGTGACTTTAAAATTATAGTACCTTAATATCAAACAAAACCTTAATCATTAATTAGTTGTTAAAAATCTCTACAACAAAGTATTAATCTCTAATAAGAAACTTGAAAATTTTCAGCTTAATACATAAATATAAGCTCCTAAAGTTGACAACTTTTCAAAAGCAGCAGTAGGCCACTGCATAAGTTTTGGCTCCCCAGACAGGAAGGACCCTTCTGTTTTTTATTTTTTAAGTTTGTTTTCTTCAGACAAGGTATAGTATTCATTAAGTTAGGCATCAAGATCATGAACATGGAAACAAATATTTTTTAAAAAAAAGTAGAAACAAGAAAGCTATAAACTAAATAGATTGATTATTATCATTTAACTTTGTCTTTACATTTTCTAATGGGGTATAAAGCTCTGTGGTTCGAACTTCATTTTCTTTTAAAAAATTTAGTAAGAATTGTGGGTGTCATGTTTTTCCAGGACAGAATAAGCTTATAGGACTACAAGCCGAAAGATTTTGTGTTGTTCCTATTTCTCAGGACCAAAAGCAAGCTAAAGGGTATCGAAATTTTTCTTCAACCGAGAAGAAATTGTTTATATTTCTTCTGGTCTTCAAATTTACTTGTTTCAACATAAAAGCAGTAAGCAGGAAGAGGGTCATTCAGATTCTTTCTTCTCCTTCTCCATTTGGTAGCAAGTATAGTTGATTTTGTTGTTTCTGTTTCTGTTTTTGGCTTTTGTTTTTTTATCATATTGCCATTTATGCTTCTGAAGAATTTAAAAGCAGATTTCATGCGTTGCTTTCCTTCTTTGTTTACTCTGTTTTCAGTTTGCCTGCATTTCTCATTGCAATTTTATTAGTTCTATGCTTAGTTCTCTCTGTTAAAGTAAGAGAAATGAACACAACCATTTCCAAAATTTCGTAGCCTGAAATTTATCTACATTAATTAATTTTCCAAATGATTGTTTCTCTTTTACAGGGCATCAACAATTATAAGAAGGGATTTTGCTTAGACAACAGTACAGTGGTAGCCATGGTCAATTCATCTCCAAGCATGTTTTGATCATCTACAACAATCAGTAATCTCTTCCAAAGAAAACAGAAATCAAATTTTCCAACCTGAAAAAGGCAGTAGAGCATGGGTTCGAGTGAGTTTGGTTATGATAGATCAAAGCCATGGAGTACATACACAAGTTCAGACCCTAGTCCATCTCAAGCATTTTCTGATCAGGAAGCTCAGTGGAAAAACGTTGGAACTTCCACGAATGCTATCTCTTTCGGATTTGTCGCAACAGCCATCTTGATATCAATGTTTCTGATCATGGCCATTTTTGAACATCTGTTTAGGTCTGAACCTTCTTTTTCTTCACCTCAAGTGACGTTAAACAATGGCTCTTCAGAATCTGGACGAAAGAAGAACCTTGGCAATGAACGAACAGTAAGCCTCCAAATTTACAATTTATAAATGAAAATTTTTATGCATAAATATATATAAGAAAATTTTAAGTACCCTTTAACTAAGGTAGTAAGTATACACAGTTTACTTGAACTGATTTCCATGTGATCTTCCCGGTGACAGGTGTCAACATCCTATGCATCCGATTTCTCGGTTCTGATGCCAGGACAGCAGTATCCTACTTACATTGCTCAACCTGCTCCTCTTCCATGCCCCAGGGAAGAAATAAATTGGCCTTCCCATGAACATAATTTTGTATATCCTTAAAAATATTATAGAATTGCAATAAGTATTACTCAGGCAGTTTGTATATTCAGAGAACAATCAATTTCATGTGTTCCGCAGTCCATTATCTGATCAAATATCATCTCTTTCCTCGAATTATTACTTCTTAAAAATTTTTTATGCTTCCTTTTTCTAACACAATTTCATTGACCTCTCTTTAAATGGTCGTTTAAATTACAGGTTATAATTGCGATAAATTAAACAAAGAATGAACACAGGCTTTCTATGATATTTGAGAAATCTGCTCCCTTGACTCTTGTTGTTTTTACCTTTGGCACATATGTTGCAAGTTAAATACACATGAATCATCACACAAACTGAGGGAGACTTTTAATGGGAAAATACCTTGTAACCAGAAGCCAAGCAACACTATGAGAATATACATGAAAATAATACAAAAAAATTATATTTCAAGAGAAAATGGTGATAAACGCAAATAATACCACCACCATCGATCAAAAGCATTTCCAATTCGAAAGCTCTGTTTTGCATTCTTCAAGCTGCTTCATTAATTATCAAAACCAGTAGTAGTTTAATTGCTTGTCTATTTCTTTTGTTCCCTTAGTTCCATCTCTCGTCTTTCTCTAGTTATTTGCTTTCCTTGTGTTCTCTCTCTCTCTCTCTTATTTTTTGTAGTTTCCTTTTTCTTTCTTTCAAAGGGTGAGGAGAGAGGCGCAAAAAATGGCCTAATGTTCCTCTATTTCTTCATCATCTGGCATTATTACAGTCAACAAAGAATACTTAACCCGCAGAGAGATCCTTCCCTTCTCGACAACCAGTCTTGCCCCGGAAACAACCCAATATCCTGGAGTATCCTGTGGCCCTCTTGTCATCTCTGTTGTATCAACAAATTTTAGAAGCTTTGGAGCTTGGACAGGAACTGGAGGACCACCAGGGTATATGGCAGAGTTTATATTGACATCAGCTGGTCGTGGAGGTGGTTTCTGTACGGTTGTAAATGTAAAGTGATGGCTGATGAGCGTTGAAATGAGTCCAGACTTGGCCCCCAAACCAGGTGATCCATCCCACTCCGGATGCTTGACAGCTGTTGCTCCCAAAACAGTTGAGAAACGGAGTCGTAAGAAAAGAATGCTTTTGAATCCATGATTCTCTACCTGTAATTGGGCTCCCGTCACAATGGATAGATCCTCCTGAGACTCAACAGGAGCAGTACAGATATGAGAGTAGTTCTTCCATTTAACTTTCTCATAGTATTTACGGTCATAATTCTCTGGCTGGTAGTTGCCATTCGGATCATCTATGAGTTGAAAAACCTTCGGAAGAGAGGAGAGGTGCTGCAAGTGAATTGCTAAACGATTGCTGCTTCTACCTTCTAGATAAAGACGAAGGCCAGTCACTGGCCGATGACCCACATCAACCTGTAGCAGGTAAACAATCAAGTTAGGTTTATGCAGAAAATAATATGAGAATGTTCAGATTTGGCACGTCAATGTGATTCCCATCCCCGTCTTACATCCAAAACTAAAATTTCAAAATTAAAAACTTTTCTTTATATCGTCCTCGGTTCGATACTCCCATTCCAAACTGTTATGGAAAGTAGTTAAATTAGAAGGTAAATATATATATTAATTAGGAGTTATATAGTTTCCTATTATAGGTTTAACTTTTGTATATAAATATAGACCTCTA
>JAVXUL010000013.1:1032427-1042769 GCA_035590515.1 Trichilia minutiflora | reverse complement strand
AAATATTTTAAATATTTTATTATTTATATATTATTAAAAATTCCGTTTTTACGTTTTGATTTTACGTTCCGTTTTTTTAAATAAAAAACGATTTTAATTAAAATCACGTTTTTGATAACTTTGGTCATAGGTGATAGCACTTAATGGTCAATGTTAGTGAAAAAAATGAGAGAATTTCGTTAGACGTGCTTACTTTTATCAAAGGGAAGTTCCCCATCTCAATTATTGCTCAAGAAATTCGTTTATTATAAATCAAGAAATTCTTAATCTCATATTTGAGAAATCTGCTCCCTTGATTCCTCTAGTTTTTACTATTGCACATATGTTGCAAGTAAAATACACACGAATCATCACACACACTGACGAAGATTTTGAATGGGAAAATACCTTGTAACCAGAAGCCAAGCAACCCTATCTAGAATCTACAAGAAAAAAAAAATAATAATAATACAAACAAAAAATTACATTACAAGACAAAAATGGTGATAAAACACAAATAATACAACCACCGTCAAAAGCACTTCCAATTCGAATGCTTTGTTTTGCATTCTTCAAGCTGCTTCACCGATTCTCGAAAGCAGTACGATTTCAATCACTTATATATTTCTAGTTTCCTTTATCTTTCTTTCAAAGGGTGAGGAGAGGGGTGCAAAAAATGGCCTAATGTTCCTCTAATTCTTCTTCATCTGGTATTATTACAGTCAACAAAGAATACTTAACCCGCAGAGAGATCCTGCCCTTCTCAACAACTAGTCTTGCTCCGGAAACGACCCAATATCCTGGAGTATCTTGTGGCCCTCTTGTCATCTCTGTCGTATCAACAAATTTTAGATGCTTTGGAGCTTGCACAGGAACAGGAGGACCACCAGGATATACAGCAGAGTTTATGTTGACATCAGCTGGTCGTGGAGGTGGTTTCTGTACGGTTGTGAAGTGATGGCTGATGAGTGTTGAAATGAGTCCAGACTTGGGCGCCAAACCAGGTGATCCATCCCACTCTGGATGCTTGACAGCTGTAGCTCCCGAAACAGTTGAGAAGCGGAGTCGTAAGAAAAGAATACTTTTGAATCCATGATTCTCTACCTGTAATTGGGCTCCAGTCACAATGGATAGATCCTCGTCAGACTCAACAGGAGCAGTACAGACATGAGAATAGTTCTTCCATTGAACTTTCTCATAGTATTTACGGTCATAATTCTCTCGTTGGTAGTTGCTATTCGGATCATCTATGAGTTGAAAAACCTTTGGAAGTGAGGAGAGGTGCTGCAAGTGAATGGCCAAACGATTACTGCTTCTACCTTCCAAATAAAGACGAAGGCCAGTCACCGGCCTATGACCCACATCAACCTGTAGTTGGTGAACAATCAAGTTAGGTTTCTGCAGAAAATAATATGAGAAGGTCCAGGTTTGGTACTTCAATGTGATTCCCTTCTCCCCAACTTACATACACAGCTAAAGTTCCAAAATTAAAAACTTTTCAAAAGAAGAGAAAAAAATGCATGGTAACAGACACCATTAAAGCATTACCCAATAGATATGTATATATGGGGAGTTGATGGCATTATTAAAGTTCAGGTTTAGACGTAATACTTCTTGTCAAAAGCCAAAACAAAATAAGCATAATTCAATGAAATAAAATGTTACTGTTACAAGCAATAAATATATGAACGATAGGAAAAGAAATCACATTGATAGAGTTTCCTTAAAGCTTCCGTATGAAAAATTAAAATAAACGAGATAATAAGAACATTCTTGTATTCCTCCAACATTTTATTTTCAAATGTTATGGATTTTCAAAAGTGAATAACAAGAATCTTGGGGCATTCTTACAGAAAAACACAAAAAGCCCAAGCCAGCGTAAAGGAATATTAAGCCCTCTTAACAAAAAACTTAAGAAATGAAATGTAACAAAAAAAGGATACTTCAATAATTGGAGAAGCTTTACCGGATTGGTATTCACAAAAAGCTTGGATCCAATCAGACTGAATTTCAAAGATGCAGAGCTTTGTTGCTTCCGTTGAGGACCAAGGGGAAGCTCACTGAAAACTGGTGCCCATTGCCTTGGCAGCTGAAATTCCAGAAACTGGTGGAGTTCTTCAATTGGTGGTTTATCTGCAAAAGCAAGACCTAAGCATATTAACTCCACAAAGTAACAAATGTTCTGTGTCTAATCCATGTTCTTTTATTAATAGCATAAAAAATTTGGATGCTTATTCTGAAAACTCTTCTTTTTCAGGGCATTAGTCCCCTCAAAAAATCTTTTGCCAGGGAATTTATCTCTGATTCATTAGATAGCAACAATAGACTATTCTCTGAAAGGAATTTCTGCTGTGCCCCTGGCAGGGCGAATAGATCTATATATCTTTAATTATCTTCTCTATTTCAATAATCAGGTTAATTTCTAGAAAGGAACAGCAATCTACATAGAAACATATGTGCATATTGTCAGCATATTATTTTGTCACCAATGCATGGAAAATTGTTTACAACTTGTATGCAGCATGGGATCAGCTATTGATGAACTTGCAAACATAGAAGCTTAGATAAGAGTTAAATCCCAAAACATTAGGTTGGCTACAAGAATTCTATTTTCCATTCACAACATGGAGAAAAAATGACACAACTTGGCAAAATGTCTTTGGGAGCACCTTAGTTATCACATGATAATCAAGGTTTAATCAAATAAAAGAAAATAACAGTTTTTAAAGAGTAAAGAAAGCCATGGATCAGACTGAAGAAAGAAAAGCATTGGGTGTATTAATCCATATGAAGTGATCACAAGAGCAAATATATTTCATTCAATTAATAGATTCTTTGAGGGAGCAAATACCCTAAAAAGGACCATAAAAAGCATTCAAACCTTTTCATACTTGAGAGCTTGAGGCATCACCACCAAAGAAATGTTTGTATGAGAACGAGATAAGTATGAACACATCCAAGAATTGACATCATGTACAAAGCAAGTGTTTAATAGTTGTGCAAAATCTGATGCTTTTAATATATTAACAGAAGATCAGTTGTCGCTCACATCGTAAGTAGAGATTTATGGCATGACTTAAGAATCCACTCCCAGGTACTCCATTTAAGAGAGACGTAATTGGGATGAATGACATTGAGATCACATCCGGTTCAAGTTGAACAGTGTGCAACCACTCATTATGGGATAGGTTTCTATTATCACTTCCACCCCTCCTCTTATAAATGCTCACTATATCCTGCAACATAAAATGATAATATCAAACTTATATTATAATTAAAAAATTAAAAATTAAAAATTAAACCTCTTCAGATTTCAAAACCATTTGGCAGAAGAGATGATGAATAATACTATCATTTACATAATATGACAAAACACACCTCTTTATGTGAATAAGAACTTGATGGACTCATGTCAGCAAACCTCAGCCGGTGCTCCCTGGTTTCAAACTGAAATGTGTACAATTAGATAGGAAATCTGGATATAATAACCACAAAATATACCCAAGCTTCCCCAAACGGCTAACGAGTAGTTGGAAGATGCATCAAATTTCATTACATACCTTGTCATTCTGGTAAAATTGTTCAGAGGGTATGCTATATTGTCCATTAGCATCTAAAAACCTCTTATCCGCCATCTCCTTCAATCTTTTCTGTACATCAATTGGTTGAAGAGTTGATGAATGCTGCTGTTTTACATATATTACATCCTTCCCTCCCATCTTCACACCAACTATGATATGTGTGCCAAATGTCTCAATAAAACTGGAATGACGAGCATGTTATCATGAACTCATTGTAATTTAGTAGTCCTCAAATTTAAATTAATCTCAAATAAAATATATCTACGAATATCATGACTGCATTCTTTATTGTTGTGATGAACAATAGATATATGGAATCTAATGTAATCAGCAATCTACTAGTTAGTCCTTCAACTAGAGATCTGATATGTAGTAATGTTTAGCAGTGATACAATGCTGATACTGAGTCTGTTACCACTTTATATATTCAAACGCAATCAATCGCTATCTAGTAAATTGAGTTTCCCATCAACAATTCAATGCAAATTATGCAAGTATGCCTTCATCATCAAGCTAAAAGTTAAAAAGAAGTAACTGGAATAAATAACAGAAAGATGATGTTGCAAAACATCCACACAAATTAAAAATTCAGTTCTGCTGAAACATCAACCACAGTATTGAAGTCAAGCTCCAAAATTCTTGCTCTACCATTTCTCTTTCCCCTTTTTTTCCAAGTAAAGAAATTAATAAAAATTTATTAAATAAAAAAATGTAAAAAATGCAGAGGTAGAACAAGTAGCAGCATTCTTCATATACTATAACTGCAAATAAAACTTCAGATTATTGCTGATAAGAAGGAAAGAAAAGAGAAACTGATAACAGTTTAAGAAGGTGAAAAATAGCAAAATTGTTGCTACTAACACACCTTGACCTTAAAATGGAAAACCATCATCTAAGAACCCTTTTTTTTATTTTCTATTTATTTATTTTTAAATCCAGCACACATTGGAAAATCATTTGAGGATAAGCTATCTCTTTGTCAGTCAGTGGTTCCAATGAAATTTTCTTACAATCAAAGATCTGGAAATAATTTCAATATAAAATCAAATTTGAGAGGAGTTAAAAATTTCACCTTGCTAGAGCAGCAGGTTCCCATGTGGATGGAACAGCCTTTTTTACATGATCACGAAGTACCATCTGAGATTTATCCAATGCAGCTGTGTAGAGAGAGATCAATACCCCATCAAAAGCAAGGGTCTTGGTGTTGGCTGCATCTTTCTGCCAACAACCTGAGAATTCAAACATGGCATTGAAGAGGCCCGAAGGAATTTTACCAGTCAAAGATAGTTCTTGATTGAACTGCTCTGACATCTGGGGAAACAATTGAGAAGAAAAAAAATAAGGAAAGGCATCAAAGACACCCAAAATCAATTGTCTCTAGACTCTCATGTTATTGTGATTATTGTTTAAAATATAAATGAATTAAGGAATCACATAACTTTCACTCAAACAACTTAAAATAGTTCATACTGAGCACCAAATATATCCAGCTATCCTCAATGTCCAAGTATTTCTATCAGAAATCTATTTACCGGTATGGTCTTCTACCATGAATGATTGATGATATAGAAATACTCTCGAAACCACTCAAAAACCAATAAAAAAAAATTCGCTAATACTGTGAGCTAAATTCTACAAGTCGTGAAGTTTCAGTTCGAATTTTGTGAAACATACGTTTCCGTGGTAAGCCATGAAAACATTGACACAATCAGGAATTGATGAAATCAAATTAATACAATGATATTTAAAACAACTAGTACACCTATCAAATTGCATTAGCTACTGAGTAATTGATTCTTCTCTTCAACAATGCAGAAGAATACGGATTCTACCTGTCTACGTTTCCAGCAATGCATATTATTTCTACCACCTAAACAGCAAAGGAATTCATTGAAAGTGTCACAACTGAAATAAGGCAACACCAAACTTTTTTTTCCCCAAAAGAAAAAACTCAATGATATTTGAAAATTATAGGAGTGCATAGGTAATTACAAAATAAAAGCTATCAAACTATTAGAGAACAACGAGAAATAATCCCATATTACCTGTTGAAAAGATAGAACATCGGACCTAAACCGTATGCGCTCCCCTTTGTCACATTTTATAGATTTAGACACATTTGGGATAGAAATCCCACCTGGTAAAACAATCTCACGATCCCCATCTTCATTAATCTCAATCAACCGTGAATCGCTCAAATCCCCTTTACAATACTTCAACCTCAGATCAATAGCTATATCATATCCACGTCCAATGGACCCAATAGCAACCTCAGCTACCTTGTGAGCTGAATCCTTAAATGCCATTACTTACCACATCACTTTTATTTGGCAAAACCGCAACCAAGCCTACATACAGTTCAAAATGAGTATACTTAACTCTAAGTTAATCCAAATTCAAAGAAATTTCAAGATAAGACAAAAACCAATCCTAGGATATTATTGAAAGTGTGCAGTTGTAGCTCAGTACTCACGCAATTTACACAATAGTCAAGATCCTAAGTTAAAATAAAGTTCAAAACCAAGATGCTGATTAAATTAACCTAAATTTCAGAGATAATAGACACACAATCCTGATTCAAACACCATAATTAGCTCAAGTTTACTCAAAATTGGTACAATTTTCATAATTCAAGAAGATTCAAACTCTGCCATAGCCCAAAATACACATTTAGTGCAAAATAACTCCATTTCAATATTTTACGGCAAGTTTGCCCAAATTCAGCTCAAGTTCACAGAGTTTCCACAAATTTCAAACATAAAGCAGATCAAAACTCTACAAATATCTCAAACCAATCATATTCAACTCCATTAAGCAAATATCGTTAATTTTTCCACTCAAGCTAGATCTAAGCTCTTTAAATACTAAAACAAAAATTCAAATTTGCTCATATACACAACTTCTATGCATAAACCAGAACAAAACTATACAGTTAACTTACTACAAGCTTCTCTAGCTGAAATTAATCAAATTAGACACATTTCAAACAAATAAACGATATCTAAATAAACATATCCAGCTCAAATTCACCAAAACTAGTACATTTCAACTCTCTCCCCTGCAAATCTTTAGCTCAGCTCAAGAGCTCGAGCTCCAATTCAGTGAAAGTAAAAAATAGCAGAAACTGAATCCAAAAGAGCAACTCCTCGATCGAACAGTTGACGAATTGCGTGAACTTGCACCGGTAGGTCACGAAACCCTAGCTTAAACGAAGAGCACTCGCTTCTCGAGATAATTTTAGAGAGAGAAATTGAAAAAAAAAAATAGAAAAGGAAAGGAACAGATAAAGTAGAAGCCCTAATCGAAGCGAGTAAATTAAGTATTAAAAAACGAGAAAGAGAAGAATTTCTTCCTTTTTTAATTAATTAATAGATTTTTATTTTAATTATTTTGGTTAATCGTTTGGTTTGACTAGAACCTGAGAATCTGTTTGACATGTGAAAGAGTGCTTGAGTCAAAAATGGTGGTTTCAACGAAGGTGGCTGATCAAGCCACAGGCTGTTACGAAGCTTCAAAGACAAACAAATGATCGTTGACCACATGCTTCATATTTGTAACATTACTTTATTTCCCTATATTTTCCAATATTTCACATTTATTCAAAACATTTTCCTTTTCACCTTAAAAGGGCTGGCCTTTCTTGTCATTTATTTGATTTTTTTACCTATACTTAATGCAGAATCTCAATATTCATAATAAATACTATGCTTCAAATATTTCTTGTTCAAAATTCCTATAATATTTTGTGTTAACAATCTCTATATTTCAAATAATTATCTTTAATTTGGTGAGATATGGAGATTAATCAATGTATCATATTACGTTATACATCTTATATTTTATATTAAAGATTTTAATTTTTAATTTTAAGTTTTTGTTGCTCAAAAAATTAAGATTAAGCAAAAATAGATAATAATAAAAGATAAAAAAGTAACAAATAAAAATCGATATTAAATTTATATGAAAAATCTTTGCGATATACAAAAGAAAAAATCATGTTAGAAAAGAGAAGAGATTTCGTTACGAAAAAAAAAAGAAGAAGAGTACTTTAGCACATATATTTATATACACATAAGTTATAAATTAGACTTACAAAATCAATTGTGTCGAGTACAAATATTATATATATTTTGAAAGACTTATTTTTGAGCGTCCATTTATATCTGGCTAACAATATATATCAACTCAAGGATTAAACATGGACCATTGATTTAATACTATTCATTAGACATTTTATCAATTATCAAAATTTAAAATAAAAATATTTTCTAGAAATTTGATGCAACATATATCATTGAAAACATGTCAATTTAATCTAAAAGCATTTATGGTATTTTATTTCCATTTTTCTTAAAATTTATTTCTAAAAACTAGAAATAATGTGTTCTAATTTATATTTTTAACAAAAATATTAACATGTTTAAACATTTCAGCTGGGATTTTGACAACTAATTTCAAAACGTTAAAGGGCTTTATTGATATTAAACTATAATATGGGATACATATGAAAATATTTAATAATTTAATGATTTCGTACCGTTTTTCAGACGATGGCGTAAGAAAATCTAATTGACAGCCACCAGCCAGTCAGCTTAATGATTTCGTACCGTTTTACCGACGATGGCGTAAGAAAATCTAGTTGACAATCACCAGCCACTCAGCATCCTCCTTGTACGCTAGAACAACTCTTGATTCCTCATTTGTTTATTCTTTCTCCGGCAGACTTTCAAAGTCACGACGCTGTGTTGTCCCGTGATAGAGTTGGCGACGGCAGTTCGCAGAGCTCTCTCAAGATCAAGAAAGGAGACATCACCCAGTGGTTCATTGATGTCTCTTCTAATGCTATTGTCACTGTAATGCAACTCTCTCTTTATTTCCTTGCGCTGTTGTTATCTTGATTTTTGCATTACATTGTTCTTTAATTTTTGGGAAATTTTCAATGGATTTATGTTGTTAAGAGTGTATTTTTTAAATTGTAATATGGGACCCGAACTCGTATAAGCTTGTTATAAAGTTCCAGAAGTCGGACTTGGAATCCGTTGTCCAACAGAAGAAGCAACAATTACCCCGTATTTATTTGGTTATGCTGTTTCACTCATCCCAGTATCATGCATGGTGAGGATTCTAACATAATGAAACTATATCAGAGCTTTTAAATTGCCTGCATCCCATCTGATTCACACTGTTGGCCCTATCCATGAAGTTGATGGCAATCCTGAAGCCTGCCCCGAGAAGTGCAAACAGGTATGTTGAGCTATTTTCTTTCTTAAAAATTATATCAGTAATAATTTAAAATATAAAAGGAGAAAATGTTATCCAACGTAGTCTTAAAATGTATTTTTATTTCTAAATACATTATTTTTTTTATAGTCTCAATTGGAGTATGAACAAAAATAATGTGAAACTTTAAAAATACTTACACAGACTCGCATATTATTTAATTTAGATGATTTGATCTTATTTATTTTAAATATTAAATATATAAAATTATATTTAGTTTTTAAAATTAACTAAATTTTACCACGTATTCTTTTTCCTTTTGTTTTGTATAGTATGCTCTATGCCAACCAAAAGAAGCAGCTATCTTACCGTTGACAAACGAAGAAGCTTGAACTTCCTTTTTTTTTTTTTTTCAATTGTTTAATTCTCCCATCGTAATATTACTGATTTTCTGGCTATCATGACTTTTAAGGTTCTGACGGTGTCGATTTCAGCCAAGAAAGGACATGATGATCGTCGTTTCGAGGGAGCTGTAGAGATCGACAAAGGAGACATTACACAGTGTTGTGTTGATGGCTCTTCGGATGCAATTGTCGGTACTTTCTCTCTGTTAAACATTAAATAATGTTTTATGGATTTCCCTTTTCTTCTCTTATTGATTTGGTGCCCAATGATTTATTATTAATTCCCTGTTTTATGTATATGGGATTCGGAATTTAGTTGAAAGGGTGAAAATTGCAGGAACAGAGTCCTTAAATTAGGGTGTTATGGCATGTGAATTGCAATATCAACCACTCAGTGGTCTCCAAATGGTGCAAGAATTTGTGTATAAATGTTTTAATATTTTTCATTTGTTAAAGCCCTTGTTACATAAACACTTTAAATGCCTTTCAGAAAAGTAAAGATGTATGTACCACACTGGTGACTGGTTGCCAATTTAATAGCAGTTGAAAGATATATATATATTTTTTCTCTTTGCAATTACAAAGCTACCTATTGGATCTTCTCCAGAAAGTAATCTCAACTAGACACTACAAACAATAAAGTACAGGTAAAAGCATGTCGGATTGGTTTGAAAGCACTTCTGATGTTGCCAAAAACTCACCCTAGGTGTTTTAATCTAGTATGCTGATGTATTCATTACTTGAAAGTGGTAAGGATCATCATCAAGTGTAGTTAAAGTTTAAAATGCAGAAGTTAAGTTTATGGACTACCAAAACCAATGAATTTGCTAGTTCTAATCATAGTTCCAGCTTTCTTTAATGGAGTTGTTACCTACTTTCAATCATTATGAAGTACTCTTTGACTAAATCTAGTTATCACTTGATTGTGAGGTTGGATTTGAAAAGCTCAACTGGATTGATTACATGATTCTTTTCTGTAGGTTAATCCAACTGATGAGTCAATGCTTCCATTTGGTGGCATTGTCAGCACAGGTAATTCCATCCTTCCATCTAATTTGTTTGTTTCTAAATGTAAATTTTTTTTAGAAGAATTTTTAAGAACTTTAGACATATTTTGTTAGCCATACATAGGGCAGCAGGACAGGAGCTCCTGGAAGC
>JAVXUL010000013.1:1017094-1028895 GCA_035590515.1 Trichilia minutiflora | reverse complement strand
TTTAGAAGAATTTTTAAGAACTTTAGACATATTTTGTTAGCCATACATAGGGCAGCAGGACAGGAGCTCCTGGAAGCTTGTTTCAGTGTCCCAGAAGCCAAACCTGAAGTCCGCTGTCGAATGGGAGAAGCAAGAATTACCCAGTAGGTTATTCCAGCTTAGTTTCTATTACCCTGGTTCTCTCTTTTAATCATATTAATATGCTGAAATTATGCAGAGGCTTTAAATTGCCTGCAGCTCATGTGATTCATACTGTTGGCCCAATGTATGGGTTTCATATCAGCCCTGACACCTTGCTGAGCCGTGTATACATGTACGTTTGGTGTTATTTGAACTATATATTTACCACTTCGATTTACAGTACCAAGATTTATCTCCTATTACTAAAATTGTTGCAGGAAGTGTTTGAGTGTTGCCAAAGCAAATAACATCAAGTACGTTGCTTTTCCCGCCATATCATGTGGTCTGAATGGGTAAGTTAATGCTTAATAGAAAGGAATTGTTTCCTGTTCACTTTATTTCATGGGTAAAAATCGAAAGAATCAGTGATTGCATCACTTTCTATCTTGCTTAAGTGTGAAGATTAACAGATTGTGGAAATTAATATTTTGTATCAATGATGCTGGCAACTCATGGAAAATTGGCTCATTCAATAAAGTAATAGATGATACATTATCAAGTGGGTGTTTACCGAAAACTTCAGCTGTTGTATGCTTTCAGAAGTTTGACACATGGTGGTGATTACTTGAGCAATGGATTTCAATGAGATTATGGATTGCCTATAAAAATCACTAACAAGTTCATGGTTTCTCTGTGTTTTGAATAATTTCCCAGATATCCTTATGCGGAAGCTGCCATGGTGGCCATATCTACAGTCAAAGAATTTGCACAAGACTTCAAAGAGGTACTTTTTTCTTCATGATGTGGAAGCCTATTTAGGGTGCCATGGTTGTATAACTGAAACGGTGAAGATAATATCCTTAGTAAATATTGGTGTTTATCAAACATTTTAGCTATAGTGCTTTTAAAGTTAAGTAGAAGCACAACGATTGGAACATAATTTAAATAATGTAAAAGTAAATTGTAATTTATATCAATTGCTCTTTGCAGGTTCACTTTATTATGTTCCCAGATGACATCTATTATGTTTGGGTGAAGAAAGCGGAGGAATTGCTGCAAGGGACAAGGGTAGAGTTTGAATAAACTTCAAAGCTGTAAAACTCTATTACTTGTCCAAGTTGAAGTGAGAGGCCTCCATGCAGTTGTAATACTAGGGATGTAAACTCCGTATGTAATTCACGAGTGTAAAAGAATATAAAAAATTTAGAACACTTAACAGTAGATTGACATTGGCATATTGATTTGTATAGATAAATTTATATCTGTAACATTATTGCTATGCAATTACATGTTGGATTAAGATCGAAAATGACAACTTAAACTTCTGCATACTCTACATCTCCTGGCTAACGGCCACTGGCTTATTGAACTTCAAGCGATCAAATAACTAAATTCTGCCAATGGATTGAAAAACCGAACCAAAAAAGAAAATGAAAGTGGAGTTTGAACTTTGGATGTTAAGGGATTATGGAGTGTTCTCCTCACCGAAGGGTGTGCTCAAAATTGCTTTCGGTACTACCAAAAGCACTTTTAAGTTGATAAGAGCAAATCTCCCTGTAAATTCCTTTTAGAAATGATCTTTTAGACCCAGAATAGCAATTTCCTCTTGAACCTGACAGTTAAAGTATGTTTGAGATAATTTTTTAAGGATTTAAAAACTTATTTTTATTTTTCTTATAAAAAAAAAATTTAAAATTAAGATAAAATTTTTTCTAAAACTATTTAATATAACAGTTTAAATAAATTTTTTTTATTAAAATTATTATAAAGAGTATTTTATTTATTTAAACTGAAATATTTGAAGAGAGAAAAAACTCATCTTTCTTGTCTTTTTAAAAGATTTCTTTTTATGCTTTGAATGCAAAAGATTTTTTATAAAATTTCTTTTCATTTTTATTTGTTATAGTTTTTAAAAAAAATTGAGAAATACTAAACATGTAGGCACTTAGTCATTAGGAGCCTTGTTGCTAGCTTAGTTGATGTTCTTAGTTTTATGTTATTCTTGATCTTATAGGTGTCTCCTTGAAATTGTACAAGCATCAAACGCATATAAACAATGAACGAGACTGTTAATAATTGTAAGTTAAAGTATTGATAAAGGGGGTCCCCGTTGATACGGTCAAGCGGCGGCAGCATTTTGTTAAGCTGACGTCAAGTGTTTGCAGTTCGTCGGACGGGAAAGCTATGACTTTTAAAGTTCTGACGCTGTCGTTTTCGAATAAGAGCTCTCTCAAGATTAAGATCAAGAAAGGAGACGTCACGCAGTGGTTTGTTGATGGCTCTTCCGATGCAATTGTCAGTTCTCTCCAGCTTTCTCTTCATTAATTTGTTCTTTTATATAATGAAATTTCCTGGGTTCTTTTCTATTTTGTTATAGGTTGTTTTATTCTCAATTTTTTTGGTATTTCTATATATATGATTCTCGATTTAGGTTACTGTGTAAGTGTTGCAGAGCCAGAAAGTGTTTCTCTTCTCAAACTTACATGCAATTAGGAGTGTATATGCCATAAATGGTGGGTTCGAATGAATAAGTTTAAGCACCTTAAAAGGTCCTTTGTAAAAGGATCTGAAAGTGCTTTTTGTGTAAGCACCTGAAAGTGCCTAATGAAATATCAGAAAAGCACTAGCATCGACGCTTTTCTTGACAAAAAAACAATTATCAAGTTTATTTTCTCTAACGAGTTCATTTTGTGGGTACACTATAACTTAAATTTCCATTATAAACAAAAAAGAGAGCCATGAATTTTGTTGGATTATCAAGTAGCTGAATGTTTGTTTTCTGTAGGTCAATTCAACCAATGAGATGATGCTTTTTGGTGGTGCTGCAGCTGTAGGTATTCTTTTGCAATTCCGTATTTTGATTTCTTACTGTAAATTCGTTCAAATGAAGTTTTAACAACCTTTAGGTGCAATTTTTTAGCCATACATAAGGCAGCAGGCCCGAAACTTCGAAAGGCTATTTATAATGTCCCAGAAGTCCAACCTGGAGTCCGTTGCCCAACAGGAGAAGCAATAATTACACCGTAAGTTATTCCAGATTAAATTCTGTTACACTGGTATTTGTATTTCAATATCAAGCAATAATCAGGAACGAAGATGTTGAAAATATGCAGAGGTTTTAAATTGCCGGCATCTCATATAATTCACACTGTTGGCCCGGTGTTTAATTTTCATGATAACCCTGAAGACATCTTGAAGAGCGCATACAAGTATATTTATTTTTTGTTTTAAATTATACCTTTGCTAGTTTAATTTGTAATTCTCAAATTGATCTCCCTTTTGCTTAAATATGTTACAGGAACAGCTTGATTGTAGCCAAAGCAAATAACATTCAATATGTTGCTTTTCCTGCCATATCATGTGGTTTGTCATGGTAAGTTGACACTCAATCCAAGGGAACCATTTTCAATATCTTACATAGGAATATGTGGTCTATTTATAAGCAGTGCCAACAAAATAGAAAAATGAAGATCTTTATTGTTTTTGGTAAATCTCTGTTGAATCTAATAAGAGACTAGTATTGTTAATAAATAAAAATATTTACTTTTGTGTATCCTTGTCTGTCCCAACTCCATTGGCAGTTGTAAAACCACCTTTCCACCGAACCACCATGTTTTCTTGAAACCATAACCTCCTGTCCGCCCAAATTCACTGCCACGACTATGAAATGAGCAATTCCTCCTAGAGTTCATCACCATCTTTGTCAAAAGACATTTCCTTCTTTATTGTAAATTTCCATCAATATATGGCCTTGTCTTGCTTACATTGATGCATAACAATCTGCTCCATCTCCACCTCCACTACCTGAACTGGCTTCCCCCACTAGCTCCAGTACCACCAAATATTTGTTTATACATTTGTGTATTGTTGTTCATTTTTGGTGAGGTTGAGAGTTGAAGGTGCTTTATCAGATTATAACTATTTTCCAAACCTTATAATGCAAAACAGAGAATGATTACTTTGGTTTGTTTCTCAAATTTCTGGGTTGCTGCTTAGTGCATTGGTTAGTGTAGTTGGTTTTTTCCCACAAGCCACAACAATCCAAATACTAGCAAAACCACATAGGTAACGTCACATATTGAATTGAAAATCAATGGCTGATTTCTTGAGTCATTGTGTGCTGAACACATTGCTAATGGGATGATTGATCAGGGTAGGATTCATAATATCGGCTTGCTCTATTGAGGCTAATTGGTGTGTTAATTCAAGGTTGCCTGTGGAGGTTTTGGTTCATTGAGGAGTTATGAACATATTATGCATGACGCATTAATCAAAACTGAAATTTCTAGGCGGCCAGGACTACATTCAAGCTGTCCATGCTTCATTTAACGATGAGTTTATTGCAGAAATTCTTTTGTATCTGTGTATCTGGATGAGTCATCAAATTATTGGCCTCTCACAGTCACAGGCATACTCTATAACTATTGGATGAGAGTTTAATCTATCCTAAATTCATAAACATTTTCCACAGCATTTTAAGTTTATGCAGTTTAATGATAACTCAAGCTATGCATTTGAATTTCTGTGTTTGGTGTATATAAAAAGTGGCTAATAATTTTGTTTTCTTTCCATTTTTCTTTTGAATAATTTATCAGTTATCCCCTCGAGGAAGCTGCCACAATAGCTATATCAACTGTCAAAGAATTTGTGAATGATTTTAAAGAGGTATAGTATATTAATACTTTGTTTAATGATATGCTAGTAGGGATTGCAAATAGTGTGGCAACGGCCTGCAAACCTGAATCTTTAAATAAAAAAGAGATGCTGGCCCAACTCAATAAAAAAAAAAATATTCCCAAATTCTATTTTTGAATATAATCTAACAAATACTGGAAGTTTGAGAGAACCAATGGAAAGAACACTGGAGCTGCCTTTTTCAACTCAACCCCTAAAATTCTTCTCTTCCCAACTTATTCTAATTACTATCAATTCTCCCGTCTATAATTCATGGGTTAAATTATAAACACTCAGGACAGACAAAACATCTTTCGAAAATCTTTGTAAAAAGAGAATAATATCAAAATTTTCCAATGGTTTTCCTGGAAAGTGCAAGCATATGAGAGAAGAAATATCATAGATTTCATACAATGAGCCAGAGTAAGTTGGGAAAAGGTAGTTAACCACCCCTCTTCCTCCTGAAGCTGGGGAAGAGGTCACGGAAAACCATTCAGAGGATCTCCCTTAGCAGATGCAAGGCAATATGTAGCTGGGTTTTTCGCAATTTGTTCCCTAGCTTTTGGAGGAAGAGGAGTAGTCCGTTGCTTTTTTGCAACTTGCTCGTGTTCATGCATGAAATCGATTATATTTCTTCTCAAACGTTTTCCATTTTTAGGAAAATTGTTGGAAAATTTTGATATTATTTTCCTTTTTGATAAGTATTTCGAAATATGGGTTTTTGTTTGGAAGGTTTGCTATTGAACCAAAAGATGGTGTTTTGTCTGTTTTTGAGGGTTTGCAATTGAACCATTGAATTGCAGAAGGGTGAACTGGTAGTCATTTGACAAAGTTGGGAAGAGAAGAATTTTTCAGGTTGAGTTGAGAAGGCAGCTCCAGTATTCTTTCAATTGGTTCTCTAAAATTTCTAAGGTGGGTTTCCAATACAAAGCAATTTTAATGCTTGGCAGAGCATCTTCATAAACTGCTGGCTGGGGCTGGGCTTTTTTGCCATTAGTATACTTCACACTAGACTCTGTCCTACACTTCTGCTTTCCCTGCAAATTAACCGTGGTGTCTTTTGGAAAAAAAAATCTGAATAGAACTAGCATTGATGTCAGTTCGTATTTGCACTTTGCAGGTGCATTTTGTACTATTTACAGAAGACATCTATAATGTTTGGTTGAGCAAGACAAAGGAACTGCTCCAAGCATAATGTAAGTTGGCATCTAGACTATCCATTTTTTCATCTTTGTGGATGTGTAACTCTTAGATCTAATACAGTTGAAGGTGATAATGCTCAGAATTGTGATATTGTTTTGTGGCTTTCTTTGAATCTAGAGATTGATGTCAATGTTAAATATGATATGCCCTTGCCATATAGAATTAATCAGCTGTTAAATCGTAAAACTTTTGTTGTAACAATAGCTAATAATATAAACTTGATGCGATATGATATCATCTCCAAACTGCAGCCACGCTCTTTATTTTGCTGGATCATGACCCAATAAACATGTATTTAAACATTCAGTATGCATGATTAACCATAAACCTTTCTTTATTTTTGGTTTCAAAAGAGGGCTGATTGAAGATGATTGAAGAGTGATTAAGTGCGGTGACTGTGTCGGCTTTTCAATTGCCTAGAATCAGATGGTAAACCTCTTTGTCAGCATCAACTTCCACAAGCAGCCATTTTCCTGTGTGTTCCTGGTCCTGGGTCTCTCTCTGAAGGTTTCCCATATTTTCCCACACATTTTTACAGAGATCCTCAAAGCAGGTAAACATTGTCAAATAAATAGTTCTCTGAACACCAGTAACTGGCATACAAACCTGGAAAAATTTGTGAGTAGATAGACATGAAATACTATTATACAAATTTACATAATGTAATCTCATTTCTTTCTTTTGTTTTCCTAAATTATTTTTCCTTGAAAAAGCTATTATTTGAATCATGCAATAATCTTCAATTGTTTATATCTAGAAATGAAGTTTGTGACAGAACAAGCTGAAAAATGGTGAGTATACACATTGTTGTTTAACATTTTCCGAAACACTTATTGTTAGATTCAGTTGATTTCCTATACCATAGTTAAGCAAAGCCTTCTAGGACACCAATTAAAAAGTCTAGTAAACTTACTAAATGCAAATATTATCATTCATACCTCAATATTTTGCAATTGATCATGCTGATTGACTTGGCGATTAGTTGGTACTGTTTGAGAGGAAAGACTAGTCCCTGTTCTTAACTGCTTACTCATCTGGTTAACATCATCTACAATAATCTCGATTTGCTTTAGGTTATGGGGTGTACTGATCTCAAATCCTTCCCAACCTTTTTGTAAGCAAATACAACTACTATTATAGCAAACACTATCGGGAGAATTGATGCATTAAAATTTCTTTTGTCACCCAAAGTTGGCAGAATAAAGTGAATGAAAGTAGAAAACAACTGGACTATTGAGAAGGCAACATCCATTACTCTCAAGTTGCCTCTCAGCTTGTAATCTAGTTGCTGCAGGTTTTCTTCTTTCATTGATAAACCTTAAATGGTTATACCAAAACCAAATGTTGATAAGAGAAACCCAGCAAGAAGCTAACTCCACTTTCTTTTCCCAAATTGATGCAATACAAATGAAGTTACTTCCAACGCAAGCAACAGCACAGCAAACCCAGCTTTTCCTCTTGTACCGAATAACCCAATTCTCTATCATGAGAAGAACCAAGTTATGTTAAACATGCGAAGAAGAGAGGAAAAAAATAAGATAAAATTGAAGTTTAAATTTCTTTAATTTTGAGAAGAGTTTTTAATATTAAAAAGGTGCCTTAGTAAGTTAAATTAAAGTTTAAATAGAAATTAACCCAAATGAAATTGAATTGCAGCTTTGGAAATCAGGTGGGCAATCTGCCATGTAAAAATACAGACATATTAAAATTATAACTACATTTTGACAAATTTAATTATGTTTTCAAAACCAATTTTCATTTTCAACAAGGCAATAAAAAGAATTTTGTTGTTTTAAAATTTTAAATAAAAAATTAAAAACTAGTACGTGTTGTTTTTCACTATTTTAAAAAAAAATGTTTTCGATATTAATTACAATTGATTTTTTCCTTCAGATTACTATTTTCATCATTTAAAAAAAAAACCCATCAAATATATCTTTCCATTATTTGAATTTATTTTTAACAAAAATCAACTTCAACAAGTAATGAATATATAAAAATATTAATTTAAATAAATTAGGATGAAAAATATTATAGTTTTTCACTTTTTGTTCGATATCATAATTTCGGCATTTTATATTATCAATAGTACCTTATTGCTCTCATTCAAAGTATATAAAACCTTGTCCGAGCAGTGTAAGTTGGACTCTGCTGTCGCTTGCAGTGAAAGCGAACGCCATATGAAGCTAACATTCCTCAGAAAAGGAAGAAGAAAAATACAGGAGAAATTGGAGATATGGGAACAGGAATGTTACAAAAAAGGAATGGGAGAGGACCGGATAAAGATATCTGGCATTCTTAATATCAAAGTTGATGACAAAATTAAGAAAGGAGGCTGCGTTGAGCTCTCATTTCCTTTATTTTTTGAGTTAGTTTTTATTTGTAAGCTTTCTAAGAAGAGAGCAGAAAATTTTTGAAGTGAATTGTATTAAAGAAGAGAAACAACTTCTCCTTTCATTGTTGCATTGTTTTACTGGATGCATATGGAAGAGAGGAAGACAGTGTGATGCAAAAGAATGTTGCCGGCGGAATTATTAAGACATCAATGCATAAAAAGAGTACTTCTATAAGTCTGTACTGCTTCCTTTGAATGCTTGATATATATACATCCTGATTATTAGGATATAATGTTACAGATTTTCTGGCTTGCGAATATTGTCTCGGCCAAATTCATTTTCTCAGTCTTGCTCTTACATTTTTTTTCTTTATTTTGTCGCAGAAGTATGGACCTATTTCATACTAAGCAAGTCCTACTTGTGTGATGACCGATACTGATGAGCTGTATTTAGAACTCCTTTCAATATTTTGCTTAAGTTCATTTGCAAAGACTTTTCTCACATCATATGCAGTGTTTTTTGATTGATTAGCCTTTTTCTGTTGTGCATGTAATCAAGTTATCTTTGCTGCTTGTGCTGAATGTCACCAATTATCCATGAAGGCTACCAATTGTGATAATGCTGAAGGCGTCGAGCAGAAAGCTCTTGCTGCCCTTGTTTTCCAAAGTCTTGACTATATTGTCATCGTTAATCTAATACCCTTCTGACGGCAATTCTAGACTTGTCTGCTTGTTTTCTGTACTCTTTCTCGTCGGATAGAGAAATATAGGATATATAAACGTTATTTGGTGTTCAAAAACTGTAATGAGGGAGGAGATGAGGTTGGATGATCTCTGGACAAAGCTGAGAAGGAAGTGTGACTCTTAAGGAAACCACAAACAATGTGGGTGATGGCAGTAAATAAAATCGTGTTATAGATTTTGAACCTTGTACTGGTGCTTTGGAAATCTTTCTTTCCTGTATCTTCACCAATTGGATTCCTACTCAAAACTTTCCGTTGATGTTGATGTGATTCAGATAATTCTTTGCTTTATTTGCTTCTGACAGTACAGTTTCTTGCTGCATTACCTAATTTATAAAATTTGATTTCTATTTTATTTATTCTACTTGATATTTGTGTTGCATATGCAGTTTGAAGCACAAACAGAATCAGAGCTTGAGGAAAAGAAGTGGATAGGGTAGAAGATGGTCTAAATGAAGGAAAGGTATTATACTTTCTGTGATTATTTTACTTTGATATCTTGTGTCTTCATATCCAGGGTATAATTTCTTTCCGTAGCAGCAGTAGAACAAAATATTGTCGTTGGGACTTTCACAGAAAGTTGTACGTTGTCATCAAAGATCATCTTGATAATGGTGAGCAAAAAGGGTTTCATTCATCTCTCATCGCTTAAAGAATAACAGTTTGAGCGGAGGAGTTACTTGAAGCAGATCATCGAAGGACTTGGAATTTCAGTATCAATTGGAAAAGAAGATGTTGAGCACAATTGATCGTGCTACTTGGGAACTCAGGTTTTCTGGGGACAGCAGAGAGAGGACCAAAAGGATGATGACATTCCGTATTAATTGGAGAGACAATTCCTTTATGCGCATTTCCAATATCAACAGATAATACAGCACAAAAACAATTTTCACCATTCACATTTTGTACTTTTTGTCTGGCAGACGGAGAAGCGTGGTCAGCGCTGCCACTGATATGAGTGCTAAATGGAGAAGCGTGGTCAACACTGCGCCTGACGTGAGTGCTCAAACTTTCAGGTGATGCTTGATTCATGTCACTTGATGCTATAGCCTGTTCTCGGAAAAGGAAAGCCCCACTTTTCACTTCCTGAGTCTCAAGGTTCCTTTCCCCCTGTCTCTCATATACGTCCTGATGCTCAACGAAAATTAGGGAAAGTTTCAAGGCCAAACCCCAAGCACATGGGTGAATATGGGCCGTCACTTCTACACTTCTATATTTCTGCATCTGTTCTACACGTTTATATCTCTGTAAATTCACTTCTGCATTTCTGCATTTGCATCTCATTTTGGCACCCATTTCTGCACGTTTATATCTTTTTGTAAACCCACTTCTGCACGTTTTCTATCTTTTATAAGGTTGTTAAACTTGGCTTATTTAAAGCCATAGAGATGAATGAAAAAGGGTAAATAACTTTTATCTCAGTAAACCTTGAGATCTATTTCACCCAAAAGGAAAAGTTTAATCAATTAAATTGTTATTGTTGCTGAGCTCTGATTGGGACCTTATTATTGGTTTTAGAGCCAGGTTTAACGACAACAAATAAGGAGTAAATTGAGCTACTAGAGATAGGGCTAAGCCACTTCTGCATGTTTATATCTTTTTGTAAACCCACTTCTGCACGTTTTCTATCTTTCTATAAGGTTGTTAAACTTGGCTTATTTAAAGCCATAAAGATAAATAAAAAAGGGTAAATAACTTTTATCTCAGTAAACCTTGAGGACTATTTCACCCAAAAGGAAAAGTTTAATCAACTAAATTGTTGTTGTTGCTGAACTCTTGATTGGGACCTTATTATTAGTTTCAGAGCCAGGTTCAACGACAACAAATAAGGAGTAAATTGAGCTACTAGAGATAGGGCTAAGTAAAATGAAAGATGGCATGGAGAGGATGGAGGTAGCCATCGTGGACAAGCTACAACAACTTGAGGACACAGTAAACAAACTCTCGGAATTCATGCTTTTATCTAAAGCATCCCCAAGCCACAATAGCAAAGACAAGGAAGGGTTCTCTCGTGTTTATAGTGAGCACAATGATAAAGGTAGAAACCAAGAATACGGCAAAAGAGGAATGCAAGTATGTTCAGCAAAGATAGTCAGGTTAGAATTCTCAAAGTACGTCGGAGATGAACCAACTGAATGGTTCAATCGAGTAAAGCAATTTTTCGAATATCAAGGTCCACCACACAATCAAAAGGTGTCTTTGGCTTCATTCCACCTGAAAGGAGAAGCCAATCAGTGGTAACAATGGATGCGCAGGGCCTATAAAGAAGAACAACTACTATTATGGGAGATGTTTGAGGATGAACGATGGTCTCGTTTGGGCCTGCAAACTATAAAGATTGTGATGAAGTTCTTTCCTGAATTAGACAGGTTGGATCTCTTAGAGAATACCAATAGGAATTTGAGAAATTGGGAAATCGAATAAGAGGATGGACATAAAAAGCACTTGTTGGCATTTTTATAGGAGGACTAAAGACAGAAATCTCAGATGGTATTCGAATGTTCAAGCCGCGATCATTAAAGGAAGTAATTAGTTTGTCACGCATGAGAGATGACTAACTCTTTAGGCAAAGAAGACTCCTTTGGCCATTGAAAGTTGCTAAAAACAATTCTAGTATCTTAGGATCTCTAATGGTTTCCTAAGCATTGAATTTAAATTTTTCATAGGTTTAAACAATTTAAACACTCAAAGCATCAAATATACCTCTAGGGCTTTGCTTGGAACAA
>JAVXUL010000013.1:986481-1012639 GCA_035590515.1 Trichilia minutiflora | reverse complement strand
ATATATTACTCATTTGGCTTTCAATTCTCCAATGTGGGACTCTTTCACTTCACCCACTCACACTTGATATACTCACACCATCATTCACCTCATAATTTTGCCACCACTTTCAAAACCTCCATTATATATATATATACACACACGCACACACATTCCTCCCATTCTCTTTCTCCAAACTCTTATTTTTTGAAAATCCTGTCCCTACCTCTTTGGCCAAAAAAAATCTGAACAAAAAAAAAAAAAATGAATGGGTATTGCAAGATGAAAATCATTGGTACTACCAAATCAAGATCCATGGATTTTTCATCAGATCTTTTATCTTCATTTTTGTCTGAAACCCCAAATCCTACAACCAAAATTTCAGATTCGAACCAGCAGCAGTGGCAGCACCAGCGAAAGATCAATACTGTAAACAGCAGCAGCAACAACAGGAGGCGCAACACACAAGATTCATTTTCAGGGCAAGATGAAGAAGAAGATTGTCGTCAAGAATGCAACAACAACAATATTGGAGAGAAATTCGGTGGCCCCCAAAAGCTGACCAGAAACAGTTCAGTTTCTTATTCAGCTTCTGCTCTTCAATCTGCAGTGAAAAGAGCTTTCTCCATGAGAAGATCCTCTTCAGTTTCTGAAAGATACTGCACGATCCATGACCAGTCTGTAACTTTGGCTTCACCTTTTGATGATGAAGATGGTGAAGCTTTTGAAATGGGCAGAACAAGATCTGTGAAGATTCTGAAGAAGAAGAACAATAGCAAAAACATGATCCTTAAAACCTGTAAGAAAATTTTTGGACTGTAGTATTTTTCTTCTTCATGATCTCAAGCTCTTGAAACTCTTAGCAATTATTTTTCCTCTTAATTTTCATTCTCATTTGCCTGGTGTTTTTTTAGTGACTTTCATTAACATTTATCAAAGATAAAATTAACTTTGAATGTTTTCAAAGTAATTAAGACATGAATGGAGTATATTAAATTGGATTTATTTATTTATTTTGTTCTTTTGTGGCATAAAAGTCAGTTGAGCTATTCAGGTACCTTTTTTTTTATTCTTCATTTCTTTTGTCTGGTGATGTATATTCATGCAATACTTTTTAATCATTGATTTCTGATTAAGGGTGAAGGTAAATTTCATGTACATTCATTTCTGAAAAAAGAAGAAGGTTAAATTAATGATTAAAAAATTTATTATAATATGTTTTAATCAAGTGAAAGAATAATAACTTACAGCATTTAATATGTTTTATTTTAGACTTTACTCCCTTATAATTATTAAACGTATTAAAATTTTTCCCATTGTCTTAAATATTGGCTATGTGGAAGAGATTTGGTTACAGAAATTCTCTATCTTCTCTAACCTAATTAGATTTCTAATATTCTGGCTCCAAAAAATAAAAAAATTCATAAAAAAAATAATAAAAAAATTGTTCATTAATTAACTTTTATCTTCTTGTATGCGTATATGCTAGTGAATAGTCCAAAACATGTCATGGTCATGAAGCCATCAATCCTTCTGTATCTTTTGGTAGGCATAAAGGCCATCTACATTGGATTCTTTTGTTGGTACCCCGATTTTTGACAGGGCATAGAATCATCAACATCAAAAGATAGGACTAGTTAATTTTTTAGACAAACATTTTTATTTATTAATTTATATAATTTAACGGTGAATATGATTAGTAATTAATTGTCGACAGTAAATACCACGAAAATACAACATAATAAACGAAAGTACAATAGGTATATTAGGTATATTTGATTGAATATCATTTAATTTTATGGGAAGGACATACATAAGAAGGGTAAATGAGTGAATATATTTAAGAATTTGGGTATCATTTTCAATCTAAAACTTTAAGTATTGGGTATATGGGTCCTCTACTTATATATCAATCATTTGTCTTTTATCTTTTTAATGTGGGACTTTTTCATTTTACACACTCATACTTGATATCTACATTGAACTTAGGCCTTATTTGCTCCCCTCAAATAGAAGCCTTTTCTATATTCAAGTATAACAGTATTACCAAGAGCCTATACTCTTATCAAGCCCAACTTATTTATCTTAGAGTGTGTATCTACCAATGCTCTACCTAAAATCACGTGAGAGATGAACAAGTTCTTTTTTTCAAGAGCCATGCTTTACCATTCTACCTTGGACTAACCCACTCTCTTTGAGTTATTCTCCTTGGGTTATATTTGTTGGGAGTCTATAGCTTTTCATCATTTCTCATGGGAGCAACAATCACAAAACACACACATTCATGTCTATACTTGCTTTCTTTTCAAACCATCTGACTCTGATATCATTTATTATAAAAATTGGATAAGATAAATCATGTTCACAATTAGAACTTAAGATAATAAAAGACAAATAGAACGAATAGATTTTACGTGAAAAAAATCCCTGTTAAGGTAAAAACTATAAGCAAACAAGGAGAAAACAATACTATTTTTAACTATAAAGAAAAATAGAAGTTACAACTTCTCTTTATTTTATAGGGAGAAAACAATAGTATTCTTTCTTGTTAATAGGAGACAACACTCTCTCACTCTCTCTTTCTTCTCTTACACTCGAAATCTTGGTTATGGACATATACTTATTATATAACCTATGGTTACCACTAGGCGGATCCTCCACATAAAAAAATAAGTTATATTATTACTAACCCCTGGAAGGTGTTGGGTACTATTCATGTGAAATAGTGTGGGCTATTTCTTACTTAAAGTAATTCCTGGTAGGAGTAATGGCTGCAAAATTTGAGATTGCAAAGTTCAATGGGAGCAATTTCTTACTGTAGAAACTTAAGATAAAGGCAATATTGAGAATAGATAGTTGTCTAGTGATTATCACTAAAAGACTGAAGGAAATCACAGATGATAAGTGGAACGAGATGGACGAGAATGCTATTTCAAATCTTCATCTAACTCTTGCAAATGAGGTGTTGTCAAGCATAAAGGAGAAGAAGATAACAAAAGAGATTTGGAATCATTTGACCAAATTGTATGAGGCCAAATCACTCCATAATAAAATTTTTCTTAAAAGGAAACTCTATACTCGTCGGATATCAGAATCTACTTTAGTGATGGAGCTCATCAACACTTTGGATACTCTGTTTTCTCAACTCACATTGTTGAGTTATTTTTACACCTCAAAATTCTTGGAATGTGATCAAAAGGAGATAAGGTTAGCCTCGTCTCCCTAAACCTTTACTAACATACAAATTGTAACATATTACTCATAATCTATTATATATATAGATTATGCAAACATACATGAGACTTAGTTTAACTCAACATATGATTCATTGAACATAAAAGAAACTCAACCCATCAACACTACGAAAAGGTTTATGTGCCAAAAACATATATATACATACTCATTATTATATACTAACATGTTCATACATCAATTTGAACTCAAAATACACACATAGGCTGTTATGCCCAAAACATGTCAACCATGCATGAATGAACCTGTTTTTCTAGTGGCTGCATATAGATATCAGGATCCACTTGGTTGGCTTCTAGAAACCTATTGAGAAATTTGGGTAACCTAAATAACCTATAAAACTGTAAGATAGTAAGTCTCAGGGGGAGACATAGTAAGTGAATAAAACGTAGGTAAAATCTTCGTATAAAAGAAAAACTAAGTAAAATCATCTATCTATCTATCTATCTTATGAATCATTACATACATACATAGCATCCACATTATAAAGCACGCCTATCATCATAATTGAAAAATTCATAATAATTGAATAAACTTATCATAGTTAGTCCTAGAGTATGACTATATCAAATCACCATAAACATCATCATACTTGTATTTGTATACTTTGTACTTTTGAATGTATTTTGTCAAGCATATATCATAATTAGTCTATATCCAAGGTCACACATTTGACCGAATAGAGGGACGGTTCATGTTCGGAGCTATGCATTTGATCGAAAAGAAGGGCGATCATAGCTAGATTCATGGACCAACGCTGTAGCATTTTTCCTCTTTTGTGTATGTCAAGTAGTAAATGCATATGCATGTAATTATGCATATCATAAAACTCATGAAAAATTATCTCAATCAAATACATAAAAAGTTGTTTCACAGCGTACATGAAATCTCATAACTTTCTTATAAAACATTTTCCAAAACATAAAATCATAAACTAATTCTATATCACAAACTGTCACACAAAGCATATATAAATAATTTTTGAAAACATAGCTTTTAAAACATAGAGATAACATAATAAGTTCCACTAACACATAAAATGTTTTCAAAGTGTTTATAAAATATTTAATACTGAAATGAAAAATGTTTAGTGATCCACTGATATAAAACATATATATATATATATTGAAAGCATTTGCAAAAACTTAGATGTTTTCATTTACGTTTAAAATATATCAAATACGTAAACATTGCCTTTTTAAAATATATAAAAAATGCCTAAAATTCCATTCACCCTGCAAACATCTCGTAAATTTCATTAGAAAATATATTGAAAACATAGCTAGTTCCACTCATAGAGCTTGTTAAAAAATGTTGGACTGAAATCTATTCAACACGTGTTAGGCGATTTCTCCCTCAGTGTATCTATAACACGATCATATCAATAATTGTTAGAAAAAGTAAAATGTGTATACACAAGATTAACTAAAGCTCTAATATGTAATTAAGCCCCCAAAACCTAATTTCTCACGATTAAAGTTCTCAACGACTATTCTATTGCCTAGACGTTAATTCCAATTTTAATTAATCTTAAACGAGCTTAATAAAAATTTTTCATGATATAAACAGTGAACTTTATAATAAATAGTAATATAGACTTGAAAATTACTTGAAAAATTACTCAAAATATAATATTAGAATCGTAGTGGTGCTAAGAATCTTACCAAAGGGTCAATTTAACTCATAGTTGCTTCAATTATGAGTAATTGTGAAAAATTTCAAATAGTAAATAATAGCCTTTCTCTCTCTGGGCTTAATCCTCAATTGAATTCATCAAACAAAGTATTTAAAGTGTAGTTCGTGTTGAGTACAAGTGATTTGTAGCAAAAGGGATTTTAAGTGGTTGAAAATCAAGAAGAATTGAATAAAACCTAAAATGGAAAGAAAATGGGAAAAATGTCATGGGTGAGGATGAACTAAGGGAGAAATGAGCAATCTAGCATTTGATATTGTTTTTATAATACTCATAGAAGTGACAACGTTGTCCTTAAGAGATTTAAAGAAAGAAAATTTTAGAAATAGGCAAAATGGTCATTTTTTAAATTAGATATTTGTTTTTTATGTTCAAAAAATATGTTAGTGTGAGTTTCTCCACTGAAAGTATTGATACTTGCCTTGAAATACCGGTTTTCTTATTCAAGTATCGATATTTATAGGCCAGGTATTAATACTTATGCTTTCTCTACTAAAAAATATCGATTTTTTACCTCAAATAATGATTTTTCTTACTATAGTATCGATACTCGTAGGTTAGGTATTAATACTTTGGCTTTTATTGAAAAATATAATTCCAATTCCTCAATAAATATTGATCAAATCCTTAGAAAATATCATTAAAATCCTCTTTATTTCGACACTATTTTCTCCTTTATTTGATATTCAATTTCACTATCATTTCTTTCTATGAAATCATTTATATATCTTCTTTCTATAAAATAAATCTTGGTCTAAAACTCTATCCTGAGCAATAAGAATTTGACTCGAAAACTTGGGTGTGTAAATGGTACCTTAAGGAATTTTTCTAAACACATCTAGTATTCATCAAACTAGCTGAATTCACTTATTAAACACCAATATAAGGTTAATAAATCAAATTTTAGCACCTGGACGTATATTTTGTTAAAGTCTTTGGTCAAAACACTTAATAGTTACGTTAAAGAGTCGTGATAATAAGTTTAGAGCGTATTGATCATTAATTAGAATGGTGATTGAGTTTTAAGTCTACGAATTCTAACTTGATTGGAATTAGATGAATGAAAGAAATATATTCATATGAATGTATAATTGTGATTAAAAGATTTGAAAAATCTTTTTTCATTGTGGTTTAGGAATTATGACATATGATTAGATATTAACCATAGTCGTTGAGCATCGAATGGTTTAAAATAGGTTCGATTTAATTGATTCCAGCTCATAACTAATACTACAATGAATCCGAGAGGTTACAATTAATAATTAGTGCTCATTCTTGCTTTGAGAGAGAATAAATATTATTCTCAAGAACGCTAATACGCTCAAAGATAATATTAGGTTGAAACATATAAATTATTTACACGTTAAAGGATTTTATTATGTTGAGTGCTTTATAATTAACCCTGTTATAATTTATAGTAAATTATAATATTTCATTTATATTTAGATATAAAATTAGAATTAAAATAAATTTGGTCAAATTTGGTTTGACTTAGCTCGGGATAATTTTGGAATTATTGTAATTGTCAAGGCAAAATCGTTATTTTGTATTTTATTATTACAATGCTTGTTTGACAAGCTTTGAGATACATTTGTCATTAATTTAAATGTCTTGGACATTTGAGTAATTGATGATATATGTATAATAAAAGTCTTTTTCATTTTTTAGAATGAATGCCATTTTTGTTAAAAAGTTAACAACATTAAAAACTCTAATCCTTTCTCTCTATTTGGCCAGGGCATAAAGGGGCTGCTACGGTTTTGAATCTTGTAGATCTCATAATTTTAAGATTAAATCTTCATCAATCATCCTAAAAGGTCCATGATTTGTACCTTGTTTATGTGATTTTTAGCTTATCCTGCATATATATTATGATTTAAATATGACTACCCTAATAATGGTTTAATCAACTTACCAATCCATTAGTTTAAACAAGGCATAAAAAATTCTTGCTTAGCAAAATCAATCTATTTCTTGGACTTATGAAGGTATCCCTATACTTTTAGGAGCATTGCATTACTAGTAAGTATAATTAATTGAAATTCAGCAAATCAAATTTTAGAAACAAGGCTTTTTTGGAATTAATTCACTTTGATGTATGCCAAGCAACAGTTCTATCCTTAGGCCAACCAAAGTACTTTGTGCTTTTCATTATTGATTATTCTAGGAGATGTTGGGTGTATCCTGTCAAGAAAAAAGGTAGAGATGAATTTTTAGTTTTCAAAGTTTTCAAAGCATGAGTTGAACTTGATTCTAGTAATAAGATCAAGTGAAGATGGCCCAAGTAGGGTAGGTTGGCCAAGGGTGGAGTGGTAAGGCATAATTTCTACATAAAAAAGAGCCAGTTTAGCTTTCATGTGACTTTAGATGAAGTATTAATAAGCATGGACTTTGAGATAAGTAGGTTAGACTTGATAAGAGCATGGGATTTTGGTAACACCACGATGTTTGAGGCTTTCATTCAAGAAAAGCAAGTAAGGCTCAAGTCTAATGTAGAAGAAATTCATACTTGAGGGAGAGATTATTGGGTATCAAGTGTGAATGTGTAAAGTGAAAGAATCCTATATTAGAAATTTATATGGCAAGTGAGTAATATGTAAGTAGAATAGATTCATAAACCTAATACTTTCAAGTTTTGGGTTGGATGTGGTGTCTAACTCCATGTATATGTTCACTTAGTTGACCCATATAAATTCTCCATGACCCTAACAAGTGATATCAGAGTTGATGATTAGAAAGGGACACATGTATAGAGATGGATGTGTGTGTTTCCATGGTTGCTATCCTTATGAAAAATGATAAAAAATAATGGATTTCTAAGTAGAGATGGCCCAAATAGGGTGGAGTGGTAAGGCGCAATTCCGACATAGAAAAGAATACGTTTAACCTTCCTGTGATTTTAGGTAGAGCATTGACAAGCATGCACTCTAAGATAAACGAGATGGGCTTGGTATGAGTATGAGCTCTTAGTAATATCATAATAATTGAAGATAAAAAACGTTTTCGTTTGAGGGAAAAAAGTAAGGCCCAAACTCAATGTGAAAGAGACTCATATTTAAGGGAGAGATTGTTGAAGTGATATTTAAGTTCATGAATGTATTCACTTATTTGGTCTATATATGTTCTCTCCAAAGTTTGAACAGGCTTCTCTGATCATAACAAAAATTGATACAACATAGGGTGAACAATGTTACCTAGTAACTTCAAGCTAGCAAGATTCCTTCGATTCTTTTAACTACTCTCTCATACAGTCACTTCTTTCAAATGATAATATAACTGATTTTCTGTAAAGACTGAACCTATATAACATAAAATCCTTTGAATTTAAGTTTTGAATACTGACATCTAGAGAAAAATAACAACATGAGCTTGGAAACACCAAAATACAGAAAAAAAATCCAAAATCAACATCCGAATGGAAAAAAATCTGTTCTAAAAATAAATTAGGAAGTAAGCAATCCATCTTGGACCTAGATAAAAGTCTAAATCTAATAGGTTGTTTATTTTTCAAAAAGAAAAAAGAAAAAAGAAAAAAGAAAAAAGTAATCTCTCTATTCAGTGCGGGGGAGAGAATTTGATCCATCAAGAGAGATTTTTAACTAAATATGAATTTAAAACCTAAAATTTTGTGTTTTAATTTAAGTGAAAAATTTTAGTTACAGCAACCTCACCCATTAATAAAAGACTACTTTATGATTATAATCGTAGAAAAAAATTGATGATTTTGTTTCCTTTTACTGCCTCTTTTTAGCATAATAAGTAAAAAGTAAAAACAAATTATGTTTAAGTTTTGTAGGAATGAAATAAAAGGTTTAGCTGTACAAAGAATATTATAATTTTTAAGTTGTTTATTATTCATTTAAATATGATATAAAAAAGTTATGCAGAGTAAGATAATAAAAGAAATGATATGATAATTGTATATCGGTTTGAGATTTAAAATGTAATATGAAAATCCAAGAAAATAATTAAAAATTTTAAGATAATCTTCTTGCGACTTGTAATTTCTTTAGCTTTGGGATTGTAAGCTGTGTTTGGATAACGTATTGTAACGCAGATAACTAACATGCTATTGAGCCCAAAATAATTCCTATGTCCACATCTTTCTACGTGTGTGGCCTTATATTAAGGAAGGATCTTGTAACTATTATGGGAATATTTTTGTTGGCAAGGGTATAAGAAAAGTTATAAAATTTGTACTTCAATTATTAATGCGATAATAATTTAATTGATAACTACCATATCATAAATAGTCATATTTGTTGTACTGTGATCACAGTATATCAAAGGTTCATATACATATACCAGTGGCAGGGAAGTAAATGAAGAATGAACTGAAAGCTGCAACTTGTGGACATGTGCAGAGGAGTTAGTTTCACGTGCAAGATTCAAGATTCAAGATTTGGTTTCTTGGTTTTCTTGTTAACTACTTTCAGCTGTATATAACATAAAATAGTCTTCATTTTGTTTCAAAACACAAATAATGAAATTGCAAGTATTCTTCTGTTTTTTATTTTTTTCTCTCATTTACTCATTTTTATATATATGGTTTTGTTAGTAAAGAATTGTGCTAGGTTCTTTGTTTTCAATTCTGTTCTTTTTTCATTTCTTTTTTAGTCGAGCAAACAGCTTTGCTGTTAGTTTGTTTTCCTCTTCTTCTGCAATTCTGAAGTTGGAGCTTGGATTTAAGATCCTGAACAAGTGGTATCAGAGCATAGGAGGTCAGCTGGACAGAAAGAATTGCAGGAAAGCTTTCTTGAAGGAGGTCAGAATTTTGAGAAGCTAAAATGGTACAGACCAAGTTTACCATTGAGAAGTTTACAGGAGAGAATGATTTCTTCCTTTGGAAACTTAAAATGAGATCCTTCTTGGAGTATGAACGCTTGGATTATACACTGGAAAGAGAAGAAGCATAGGTAGAAGGAAAGGACTCTACTAATGCAGAATTGAAAGAGACTTACAAGAAGGCCAGGAGTGCTCTCATACTCTCTCTCTTGGATAAGGTGCTCAGGGAAGTATCTAAAGAAACCATTGCTAAGGGCATTTGGCAGAAGCTAGAGGAGAGATTTCAGTAAAAATCCATAGCCAAAAGCCTTTATTTGAAGAAACAAATGTATGCTCTATACCTGGAAGAAGGTGGCTCGGTGGAGGATCATCTTGACAGGTTCAACAAATTGATGATGGACCTTGAGACAGTGGATGTCAAGGTGGAGGATGAAGACCAAGCTTTAATTGTGTTAACATCATTACAATTATCATATGAGCATTTTATTGACAACTTGCTTTATAGAAGAAGTTATTTGTCTATGGATGATGTGAGGAATGCGCTTAACTCTAAAGAATTAAACAAGAGAAGTCAGCACAAAGAAAACAACTGAGGTGAGAGCTTGACAGCAAAGGGAAGGCCTGAGAAGAGAGGATAAAAATCAAAGAAGTACTCTAGATCGAAATCAAAAGGCAAGAATCTGAGATGTTTTCAGTGCAACAAGGAGGGCCACTTCAAGAAAGATTGCCCAGAAAAGAAGCAACAGAAGAATCAAAAAGCACCTGGAAAGAAACTTGAAGCACCCATGATTAAAGAGGTCAATTTTCAAGAAGCCTTTCTCTTGATGACATCACCAGAACCAGAACAGAAGCTATCAACTGAAGAGTGGATTCTTGATTCTGGATACACATATCACATGTGCCCAAGTAAGTCTTCCTTTTACAAGTTGGATATTTGTAATTTAGGAAAAGTAATCTTGAGAAATGATATGACATATGAGGTTAAGGGAATAAGGATTGTTAGGCTGAAGATGGCTAGTGGAAATTTGGTTGATTTGCAACAAGTCAGATATGTTCCGAGTCTTAAAAGAAATTTAGTTTCACTTAGCATGCTTGAGTCTGTAAGATGTGTGTTAAGGTTGAAAATGGATGGCTTAAGGTGAGTAAAGGGGCTTTAGTTGTGATGAAAGCTCATAGGAGGAATGGGTTATACTTTCTGTAAGGAGATGTGATAATAGGTGATGTGAATGTTGCTAGAGTGTCCAAGAAAGATGAACTGATGTTGTGGCATCAAAGGTTAGGCCACATAGGTGAAAAGGACTGTTGGACCTCAAGAAACAAAGCCTTATAGGTGATGTGGGAGATTGTAAACTGAGATTCTATGAGTGCTGTGTGTATGACAAGTTTTATAGGTCAAGTTTTGATCAAGGCAAGCATGTGTCCAGTGGAGTTTTAGACTATATCCACTCAGATGTTTAGGGGCTAGCACAGACAGCATCTTTGGCAGGAGCAAGGTTCTTCATGACCTTGATTGATGATTACTCACATAAGGTATGGATTTATACCTTAAAGTGTAAAGATCAAGTATTTAGCAAGTTTGTTGAGTGGAAGAATTAAGTAAAAAATTAGAAAAATAGAAGAATCAAGGTGTTGAGGACTGACAATAGAGCCGAGTTCTGTAACACCAGATTCAACAACTTTTGCAAGGAACATGACATGCTAAGGCACAGGACAGTGACTTACACACCTCAACAAAATGGTGTGGCTGAGAGGATGAATAGGTTACTGCTTGAGAAGGTAAGAAGTATGCTGCTGTGTGCTGGGTTATCCAAAAATTTCTAGGTAAAAGTAGTGACAACAACAGCCTATTTGATGAATAGGAGTCTTTCATCAGCCATTGACTTCATGACACCAGAAGAGAAGTGGACAGGAGTAAAGCCCTTACTCAATCACCTTAGAGTGTTTGGCTATTCTGCATATGCATTTATAAAGGGTGGAAAACTAGAATCAAGGCACAGGATAATGACTTACACACCTCAACAAAATGGTGTGACTGAGAGGATGAACAGGTTGCTGCTTAAGAAAGTAAGAAGTATGCTGCTGTGTGCTGGGTTGTCCAAAAATTTTTGGGTAGAAGTAGTGACAACAACAACCTATTTGATTAAGAGAAGTCTTTCATCATCCATTGACTTCATGACACCAGAAGAGAAGTGGACAGGAGTAAAGCCCTTACTCAATCGCCTTAGAGTGTTTGGCTGTTCTGCATATACATTCATAAAGGGTGGAAAACTAGAAACAAGGGCTGTGAAAAGTGTCTTTATTGGATATCTTGAAGGAGTGAAGGGCTGAAAAATTTGGTGCCATGATGGAAGGAGTGGAAAATGTATATTAAGCAAAGATGTCAAGTTTCTTGAGGATGGAATTGAAGTTGGAAATGCTGGAGCTGATGTTACTGATCAGCCAAGGGAGATGACTCAGAAGAGATCTCAACTGAAGGTGCAGTTTGCACTGGAATCTAATAGTAAAAAAGGAACCTCAGTGCAGGAACAACATTCAGATGATACTGGTGCTACTGATAAGATACAAACAAGAGTTGCTGATGTAGGACCAGATGACAGTGGTTACAATCTAGTCAGAGATAGACAGAAAAGAACAATTCAACCCCATAAGAGGTATGGATATTCTGATCTGGTTGCTTATGCTTTTGTAACAGCTACTAGTATAGATTGCAATAAACCAAAAAATGTGAGAGAAGCACTACAAAGTAATGAGACAGACAAATGGTATGAAGCTATGTGTGAGGAGATGACATCATTAGATTAGAATAACACTTGGGAGCTTGTTGATAATCCTGGAAGAGGCAGGAGGACAGTTAAGGTACAAGGCAAGGCTGGTGGCTCGGGGGTTTACACAAGTTGAAGGAGTTGATTACTCAGAGGTGTTCTCTCCAGTTGTAAGACATGTTTTCATCAGAGTTTTGTTGACCTTATTAACTGCTGTATTTACTCTAGAACTTGAGCAAATGGATGTCAAGACTGCCTTATTACATGGTAGATTGGAAGAGAAGATCTTGATGAAACAACCTGAGTGTTTTGTCAAGAAAGGTGCTGAAGATCAAGTTTGTTTGCTGAAGAGGTCTTTGTATGGCTTGAAGCAATTCCCTAGGCAGTGGAATATGAAGTTTGATAAAGTGATGAAGTCAACAAAATACACAAGAAGTGATTATGATCACTGTGTGTATTTCAAAGGTGAATGCCTAGATAATCTTGTGATCTTGCTCATATATGTTGATGATATGTTTCTTTTAAGTAGGTGCAAGGATAGATTGAAAGAGTTGAAAGAGCTATTGATGGCTGAATTTGAAATGAAAGACCTAGGAGTTGTAAAGAAAATTTTGGGGATTGAATTGCTTAGAGACAAGAAGGCTGGAATTATTATACTTTCTCAAGAAATTTATCTGAGAAAGGTATTAAAGAAGTTCCAGATGTTAGAGGCAAAACCAATAGCTATTTCTTTGGCTGGTCACTTCAAGTTGTCAAAGGATTTGTGCCCAAAAATAGAAGGGGAAAGAGTGTAGATGAGAAAATGTCCATACTCAGAAGCTGTAGGAAGCTTAATGTATGGCATGGTTTGTACAAGGCCAGATTTGGCATATGGTGTCAGTATGGTAAGTAGGTTTATAAGCAATCCAGGTGTTGATCATTGGAGAGTCTTGAAATAGTTTCTGAGGTATGTCAAAGGGAGCCTAGATGTTGTACTTATATATGGAAAGAATGAAGGTATGATGAAGGGTTGAAAGGATTTGTTGATGCTAACTATGCTGTTGATATTGATAGAAGAAGATCACTCACTGGTTTTTTGTTTCAGTATGAAGGATGTACAATCAGCTGGAAGGCTTCACTTCAACATGTGATGGCTCTGTCAACCACAGAAGCAGAGTATATGGCTGTTGTGGAAGCCGTAAAGGAGACTTTATGGTTGAGGGGAATTCTGCTGGAACTAAAAATGAAGGTTGTAGCAGCTGAAGTGTTGTGTGATAGCCAGAGTGCTATACAACTAGCCAAACATCAGGTGCATCATGAAAGAACTAAGCATGTGGATGTTAGGCTGTATTTCATCAGGGCTATTGTAGCAGATGCAAAGGTGCAGCTACAGAAGCTGCATACAAGTGAAAATGTGGCTGATGCACTGACCAAGACCTTGATAGTAGAGAAGTTTAAAGCTTGTGTTGATAGGATGAACTTAGTAGGCATAAACTGATGGCTGCTGGTGTGTGCTAAATTCTGAAGTTGTTGTAACTGGAAAGGAAGAATATTGAAACTGGTATAGTGTTTTGATATACTATGATCAAGGTGGAGAATTTATTGTACTGTGATCACATTATATCAAAGGTTCATATACATATACCAGTGGCAGGGAAGTAAATGAAGAATGAGCTGAAAGCTGCAACTTGTGGACATAGGCAGAGGAGTTAGTTTCATGTGCAAGATTCAAGATTCAAAATTTGGTTTCTTGGTTTTCTTGTTAACTACTTTCAGCTATATATAACATAAAAAAGTCTTCATTTTGTTTCAACACACAGATAATAAAATTGCAACTATTCTTCTGTTTTTCATTTTTTTTTCTCATTTACACATTTTCATATATGTGGTTTTGTTAGTAAAGAATTGTGCTAGGTTCTTTGTTTTCATTTCTGTTCTTTTTTCATTTCTTTCTTAGTCGAGCAAACAGCTTTACTGTTAGTTTGCTTTCTTCTTCTTCTTCTGCAATTCTGAAGCTAGAGCTTGGATTTAAGATCTTAAACAATATTAATTTTTCAGATTATCATTAATAATGTATAAAATATCATATTAATTGAGATATAAATTTTGTAACTCAATTTTATATGTGTAACACTATTAACAAATATATTTTTAATTGAAATATACTTTTTTTGATGCTTGCTGTGCTTCTTCCTTACCATTTAATTTTTTTTAAAAATAGATAATATATTTATAGGACATTTGTTATAAATTGAATATCATAAATGGTCATTACGTGAATACGACATGAAGAACAAATGATTGGACGTTTGCCAACTCTAACATTCATTGTATTCGACCACTAAAGAATCAATCATCGCATACGTTTTTCAAATTATGTAATATTAAGTCGTTTTCCTCAAAACATGCTTTTGATGAAGAAGCACTTTCTAAAAAATAATATATATATATTATTTTAGTTTTGTATTTGTTGACGTAAGAAATTATGATTGTCTTTAACCTCGTGTATTAGCTTCTTCTTCTTTTGTAATGGTGGTTTATCTAGACAAACACTACCCTGCAAAACACTGAAACTCCAGGGGTAAAAGCCAGTGTCCCGGTGAAAATCCTCTGATGCTTAAATCAGTAAGGGTTTTACTTGTGTGTGATAGTTGAGCGAAAAATTTGAGAGAGAGAATAATAGAGAGAGAGTTAGAGAGTGTGCCTGTTTTTCTGTGTCAAGAAGAAATCATAATCTCCCTCCCGTGAATGAAAACCAACCCCCCCCTTATTCCCAGAATATGTCAGCTTTTAATCATTTGCAGGCATTACCGTATATACGTGTCAGTCAATTACTGACTTCTTCTAAAAGTTTGTTACGGGAATCACAAGATATGGATGTTATGAGGCTCGTACTTGTACACGTGTATCGAAGAATATTTTGAAGGGTTGGTGGGGTCGGATAATCCATGCTGGAACATATTTGTCGAGATGTATCAGGTCTTCGGGTGCTAACATGCATGTGTCATCAAGCTTGTTGAAGAATACTAGATCTCAGATGGTGGCATCATTATAGTCTGGTCTCAGGAATGTCTTTGTCGAGAAGTCCTGGGTCTCAGGTACTGACATGTATATATTATTGGACTTTTCCAAAGAAGACAAGGTCTTGGATATTGACGTCATTATAGTCTGGTCTCAGGAATGTCTTTGTTGAGAAGTCCCGGGTCTAGGGTACTGACATGTATGTATTATTCGACCTTTCCAAAAAAGACAAGGTCTCGGACACTGACGTTATTTTGATCTAGTCTTAGGAACTGAATACTTTTGGTTGATGGATGTGGGCTGTTGGACTAGGCCCTCTGTTAATTACCCAAACAGTATTGTTTATTTTTTTCCCGTGCTTTTGATCAATTATTTCTTTTAGTATGGAAAGATGCTGTAGATTGTATAACAAAGATATAAATAAGGCCTAAAACAAAAAACATAATGGACCTACGCAACATGAGACAACATGAGATGGAAGTTCAAATGAACTTGAGCATGATTTATGTTTTTAGGCACAAAAATTTAGATAGTAATATTTGAGATATAAATTTTTTGTTTAAATTAATGTGAATAAATTTATATGTTATCATATTATTAATTAATAAAAATATAAAATTAATATAATTAATAAAATTAAATGATGTAAACTATGTGATACTTAATTCATAATTTTTTAATTTTTTAAATAAAAGAGTTTCACAAGAAAAAGTAAAGAGAGTTTGATTCACCATTAGATAAAAAAGAAAAGTAGATAAATATGCTAATGAAAATAAACTTAGCTGAACTTTTATCATGAATAAATTATGATTACTAAATATTCACACAGGTGATTTGCAGTAGTATAAGCAAGTCACTTTTCTTTCTTTCTTTCTTTCTTTCTTGTTTCTTTATTCATGTTTGCATTTAAAAGTAAAGCATGATTTGAATATATGAAAATAAAATAAACATTGTATTCATGATTTGTAATACTATATAATTTGATGCTGACGCCATAGTTATAAACTTCATGGTTCAGAGAGATTACAGGAAACTGAAAGGGAAGAAGTCGAAAGCAGTAGCAAAGAAGGATAAGAACAACAGGAAAATGGTGAATCCGTCAACCGGGACAAGTGTGATAGTCGACCGAGAGAACTTGGAGGTTAACCAGGACTGCAATCGAAAGAGCCAAACACTTCTCAACTAAAACATATCTAATGATTTTGAGTTGAATATATCTACTTAGTGAGTCAACCCTAACATTCTCAACACCAAAAGAAGTTAATCAAAGGTTAACTTTGCATATATTTATTTTATTTTTTACTTTTCTTTTCATATGATGTGGACGTTTGATAGGGGTGAACTTTGACATGAATGTCTGTTGGACGAAAGAAAAAACCAATATCCTACATTAGTTAAAAGCCTCTCCTTGAGTAAGCCAGTTTTCCTGAGGGTACCAATAGGCCCCGCTGTGGAGGCCACCATTACATTACTCTAGAGAAACCAAAGCCTTACACGTGTTGAACGTGTCTAGTGATCCAAGTCACCAAAAAGAGTAATTTTTTATTTCAGTTTTATGTGCTAAGTTAGTAGTCATGTTTTACTAATAGTCACCAAAAAGAGCAATTTTTTATTTCAGTTTTATGTGTTAAGTTAGTGGTCATGTTTTCCTATTTATTAGTAAGCATTATGTGAGACATTATTGTATTTAAACTATGTTTTCTATGAAAGAATTAATTCACCAGTATCGACGTTTCTCTTATCTTTCTAGCTCTGCAATAACAACACGATCATTTTCGGTATGCCTTCTTTATACTCTCCTCTGTTTTCTCTTCACACATTCCCCTCTATTTTTCTATTTACCCACAAATTTGCTTGCAATTGTTGGCATTTCCACCCTATTGGGAAAATATTCCCAGGAAATTAACAAAAAAGATTTTAAACAACTAAATAACAAAACACCAATATTTACGTGGGTCGGTCAAAATGACCTACGTCCACAGGTGAAGGCGAACAAAATATTTTAAGAGAATACAAAATTTAGGAGAATACTCCTAAACTCACAAACAAAAGAGAGTACAAAACTTTAAACTGAAAAGATCTTAATTAATTTCAAGGACCCAAAAACTTATAGCCCTAATTTTACAAAAGATCTAAAGCACAAAACTCTCAATTATCTCACACATCCTAAAACCCAACATCCCCCTCTTATTTATAGGCTAAAGGAGGGGAGTAGAACAATTAACTAGACAATGTGGGATGGATGCAAGGCACCAATCCTTAACACACCCTCAATATTTTTAATGTGAATAAAATACTTGGTTAGGGAGGCCAAGACCCTGTCTACAAAGGGAGTTGGTAGATAGAAGAATCGTTACAGTAAAGAAGTCCAAAGTTGTAGACGAAGGGAAATTTGAAGAATTCATTAATGACGTTGTCAATCTCTCTCAAATTAACCATAGAAATGTGGTTATGCTTTCAGTGTGTTGCTTGGAGACCAAAGTCCCATTATTGGTTTGTGAATACCTTCCGAACGGATTTTCCACTATCTTCATGATCAAAATCAAGAGCTGCCATTGACATGGGAAATGCGATTGCAGATTGCCACAGAAGTTGCTGGGGCTCATTTTTACTTGCATTCTGCAGCTGCAATACCATCCACCATGGAGGCGTTACATCAAATCAACACATACTATTGGATGAGAAGTTAAGAGCAAAAGTAGCAGACTTTGGGAATTCAAATCTATTGCCATTGATCAAACTCATTTGACAACAGAAGTACAAGGAGTTTTGGGTATTTGGATCTGAGTATTTTCGGTCAAGTCAATTTACCGATAAAAGTGATGTTTATAGCTTTGGAGTTGTTCCTGTTGGACCCTTAACCCGACGAAAAGCAGTATTTTCAACAACTTCACAAGAAGCTCGACGTTTAGCAGCATATTTTATTGTATCTATGGAGGAGAACAAGCTTTGTGATACTCTGGATTCTCAAGTACGAAATCTGGACAAGAGATCATGGCAGTTGCTAACCTCACAAGAAAGTGTTCAAATTTAAATGGGAAGAATAGACCTGCAATGAAAGAAGTTTCTTTAGAGTTGGGGGGAATTGAAGCATCACAAAATAATCATAATGTTCATCAAATTTGGGAAGAGGTTAAAGACAAGGTTACTGAAGTTAATGAGGACTGGCATATCGTTTCTACTTCAACAGGTTCTACTTTTTACAGTTGACGGGGAACCACACTGTTAAATAATAATAATGTGTGGTGGTTGTATTCAGAAAGTACTTTCGATAATCACTAAGAATATGACGGACAAACCGAGTTTTAACTTGAGTTTGATATTGTGCAACTCAACAATTCTGCAGAATTCTTCTGTTTCTCTCAACTTCAATTCTGGTACAAAGCATACATAAATATCATCATTCAAAAGTCTAGAATTATGGTTCTAGAAGAATGTTTGAGGTTCTCCTTAGAAACTACATTTTGACTCAAGATTAAGTACAAACTATTTATGGAGTTTGTCCGTCATAAACTTTGATAACTGAGAAATACATTAATTCTAACATTCCCTTTAATCCATTTTCTTACAATACCAATGAGTTCGCTAAGATAACAAAATCTTCCTCTTGGAAAAGCTTTGATAAGAATGTCAGCAAGCTGCTTTTTTGCATGTCCTACAATACTGAAGTCAAATTTCCCCTTTCTCAATTGCTTCTTTGATGAAATGATGTCTGATTGCAATATGCTTTTTACGGTCATGACTAACTGGATTTTTATAATGCCAGTGGCAGATTTATTGTCACAAAACCTTTTCTTTCTTTTCCGCAAAATCTTTAAGAATCGTTCTAAGCCATATGACCTGAGATGTAACCTTGGCAGCTGCAACATATTCTGCTTCAATCATAACTTTTCTGTTTCTTAGAAATCCATGAACAAATTCCTGAATCAAGAGAAAAAATATAACCTGAAGTGCTCTTTATATCATCTTGACAACTAGCTCAATCACTGTTAGAATATCCCATTAAACTTAAGTTTTCTGCTGTCTCATACATGATTCCATAATCAAGTGTGCTCTGCAAGTATCTTAATATTCTTTTTACGACTCCATAAACTATAACAAGTATCAATAATTAGATGATACAATACTATGATAATATTTTTTTATTTTTATTTACTATTAAAATTAAAAATAGTAATACATAAGATATAAAATTTTATAATTTTGTCTTATATGTATAATCCAAAACAAAAAATATTCATCGAAATTTACATTATTAAATTTGCAAAAATGATGTCATTTTGGTTTAGACAAAAAAACAAGTTATATTCAGTAAAGGATTTTTTTATAGTAGTGACTTCTCATTTGAAACTAATGAAACTGCAATAGATTTACAGTCTAACAAATTGAATTTCTTAAGAACATTCTTTATATATTTCTTTTGAGAAATGAAAATCCGTTTTTTATTTAAGATACTAAAATTCTCAAAAAAGTAATGTAGAAGACCCAAACCACTCATTTCATAAGTTTTCATCATGTCCGAATCAATAGGTTTTGATAATTTCCAAAAAATAATTATTAGGAAAAATATTTATTTTATTTGTAAATTCAACATCATTTTATTCCGATTATTAGTCTCTAGTCATTTTGTTCTTAATTCTCATAGTAAAATACGTTATTTCATAGCTTTATTTCTCAAAATTAATTTATAATTTATTTTATAGGTCATGCTTCTCTTAATTCATACAACTAGGCATATTTATTGCATAATTATAATTTTCATCATGCAAGATATAATTATTCATGTAATAATATTTTTATTTTTAAAATTTTTTTATAATGATAAAGTAATAATCAGACCAAAATTCAAAAAAAAAATCATGCTAATAGTAAATTTTTGTTGGTATTCATCTTTGTTGTTTCTTAATAGATATGAAAAATTTGACATAATCGTTTACAGTAATAAAAGTAAGCCGTTTTCTTTAAGGCCTATCATATTCTAATTTGAATGTGTGTATGGAATGAGATGGCATTGATGTGTAAAATTTTAAAAATAAAAAATAAAAATAATTACATATATATATATATGTATATTCAATTTCCAATTCAAACATCCGAACGTTTTTAAAATACAGACTTCTATTTTTTCATTACAAAAATATTTTTTTAAAAAAATGTCACCTAACTTTCTCGCAAGTCCGTATTTTAAAAATTATGCAACTTTGGACCTAATAAATATCTATAACTATATATCTCTCTATCAATAAAATTTAAATATAGTTTTTTAATTTATGATAGTAAACTCTTAACTATGTTTATCCTTTAAACATTAAAATTTCACTAAATTAATTTATATCTAAAAACAAAATTAGTAAATAATTAACCTTTTTCTTAAGAATATAACTAAAATATTAATAGAAGATAATTTTTATTCAAAAAATATAATAAATTTATTTTCCTTCACAATTTTATATTTCAATAACATAAAAATTTCTTTTCTTCACGTCCTTTCTTTTTTCTATTCTTTTTCATTCTCAAATCCAAACATACCCTTAGAATTTAGTGTTGGATATATAAATATATGATCAAATATGATCAAAGGACACATGCTTGAGGGGTTGTAATGGTTCCATAAGATGTATACAAAAGACATAATTTTTCATCAAAAATTATGACTGAATGAAATTATATAACGGTCCAAATATAAATTACCATTTTATTTCCTATAAATAGGTAGTGGAAGGCAAAATATAATTATTCAGTTTTTCCTTCTCAAAGCCATTGTTTTCTAGAGAGAGAGAGAATTGGGCAATTCTTAAATTCTCTAGTGATTCATTCTGCTTCAAGCATTTGGAAGTCTCTACATACATCTACCAGTCTCACGAGGGTGATTATCGTGATTCAACATTCAGAAAACTAACATAATTGTTATTCAATCCTGAATCCGAAATATTGGACTGCAATTCTCATGCCCTCCATAATGAACACAACCTAAATTTCAAGTCAGCTTGTTGCCCAGCTACTTTGGATATGCCAATAGTATCTTAACTGAAAGCGATTTTCCGTAAGTACTTGCATTATACTATATAATTAATTAAAACACGTGAAACGACTCCTATATCTTTTTTTTTTTAAATTTTATCCCTCAGTGGGATTGTTAGAGACTGAGATAAAGTTAAGGAAAAAAGGAAAAAAGTCAGGTACAAGGAAACTACAATAAGAGAAGCTGTGGTGGGATCTATCGATTATCATTTTATACAAAAAGGCTTTGGGAATGTCCACATAATAAAGTCAACGATTTCATTCTTCAATTCCAAGTGGTCGTAAGGCTCCTTTTACAAAAGTTTACAAATAAAATAAAATCGTGGTTTGATTGGTTTTTACAAAACTTTCTATTATTATATGCAACTTGGAATTAAATATGAAGACCGTGTCTAGGAAGCAGCAGAGGAATATAAGAGAATCCTCTTTGGTTATAAATTTAAAGCGATAGCTAGGCAGCTCAATTAAAATTCTACATCAAAATGATTCTGCAATTACGGTTTCAGGTGGTCATATTGCTGCTATCATGGCCAATAAAATCAGCGACAAAAGCAACACTATCACCACCATTACCAAACAATCCAAATTATCTATCCAGTTGCGGAAATGGTGTTACAATTCCATTTCCATTTGGAATTGGAGCGGATTGTTCCTTTGATGACTTGTATGAAGTAGATTGCAAATCGAACAAACCATTCCTCAGAAACATCAACCTGGAAGTGCTCCAATTCTCACTAGAGAAAAGCACGATGCGAGTAAATCAACCAGTGTTCAGTTCTTGTCAAGATATACCTCCGCAAGTAGGATTGGTTAGCCTGGAAAATCTTCCTTTTTACTTCTCCTATTCTCACAGCTCTTTCACAGGCGTCGGCTGCAACACCCTTGCATTAATGACTTCTGCTGTTATTGATGACATTACTCTTGGTGGTTGCTTCTAAATTTGTAACTCAAAAAATAAGATTGAAGATAAAGTCTGTGGTGATGGCATCGCATGTTGCCAGAACTTCATTCCTTCGGCAATCAAAAGTTTGAATATTTCTGTAAGTAGCATAAATAATGGAAAAAGTAGCAGCAGGCATCAGCAGGAATGTAAATATGCATTTTTGGTAGAAGATGATTGGTTTCTTGAGTACTTCAATGGTTCAAAAGATATTTAGAACTGGAAGCAAGTTCCTGTTGCGTATTTTTCAAAAACACAAATATTAACCGCAAGCACACAGTGTCAAGTTTATAATGTAGAACAATACATGTTGAGTTGTCGATCCCACGAGGAATGTGAATGTTCTAAGTTGATTACCGCGATGCGAATGATTTAATTCTATTTAGGCATATACGAATACATCCTATATTAAATTCAATTAGAAACTAAGAAGCAAAATTATTGACTGAGTAATTTAAGAATCCTAATTAAAATATGCTCAAGGTATGTGACTACACCCAAGTATTTATGTTCTCACTCATCTATTATCATTGAACTCCAAATATCTATTAATTAGGGTTTAAGTTGATTTTATTTCATCTTTCGAATCTTAATAAAATCCTGTACTCCACCACTCAAGTTAATATTCCAATTCAAACCGAGTAGATGCAATAAGCATTAATCATAACCCTAAATATGTTACCTAGTGACTAAATGTTTCTCAACAAGTTAACAACTAGATTATGCTTCCTTAATCTAATACAATAAACTCACTCTTTCAAGCATTGTTTATGCATTCATTAGATTAGTTTAATGGCCAGTTAAACTATATATTAGAAATAGGAGCATAAATAGATAATTGTAGTTCTTTGTGAAGAAATGAGTTCAAAACATAAACTACTACGGGTTCATTACACCCTCAAGCACAGGGTAAATTAGCCGATCATAATGGATAATTCAATACAACTCAGATTCTCGATCATGTTAAACAATCAATAGAATAAACTAAAAACAGAAAAGGGAAAAAAAACTCAAGAAGATGAACAATTGTTGTCTTTTATCTTTCTCTCTTAATCTTCAATGATTTGATTCTTGAACAATGTGTTTGGAATCTTCTAGGATCCTTTATGGCTGCCAGGTTCTGTCCTCCTTACGAATCCCAAGAAAGGCCCTTTTTATAGAAAAGATTTAGGGCACCAGGAAAAACTGTCTCTGCGTAATGGCGCTGCAACGGGCAAAAAGAATTCCCGCTGCAGCGAGACTCTCTGGAAACCACCCTGCAACGAGAAAAGAAACCTGGCTGCAGTGGGTTCTTCTGCTCATCTCGCAATTATTCCTGCTGTAGCGAACAATAATTATTCCTACTGCAGTGAAGGCTAACTTTCAACTCTTCAAAGTTAGCTGCCCCGCACGACGTCATCACAATGTTCATGAATTACCCTAAACCGAACCATTTCTTGACAATTTAAAATACAAGGAACTTGCACACAACTAACAAGAAAAACATAAAAATACCGACGAAAATACTTGAAACTAAGCAAAAATCATAAGAATAGATGAGTAATAAAATCACCTATCAAACTGCCCCAAACTAAGATCTTTGCTCGTCCCGAGCAACACAAAACTAAAAAAGCTAAATTCTTTAACAACCCAGCCACACACGGAAAGCTAAAAACACACAATCACACACCAGATTAAACATGCCCAAAATCAATAATGCAAATACCAAAACTTGATGTTTACTATTGATAAAACTCATGAACTACAAATCCATCACAATGACGCCAAACTCAAAACTCGATCAAGTATCCACGCTTTAATAGACTAGCATCAAATTTTTTTCTTTTCTTTTCAAACCCATGCCTTCAAAAAATCTAAATAAATCTAAAACCGATCTTAGCTTTTACCCTACCCTTACTTATAAATGTCATGCAAAATAGAAATTTGTAGACGTTTTATACATTTGTTTCTAAGCTTTTTATTCCTTACCTTGCTTCTAAGTAGCCTTTTTACATGAGTGTTAATATTTGTGATATCAACCTCCGGTTACTCAGCATGTTAGAAATCTTTGTTGCTTTGCATACTCTTATTTCAAGGATCCGTTTTACATGATTGTTAACATTTGTAATGCCAACTTACTAAGACCTTTTAAACATTGGAGTAATTTTAATGCTTAATTTTGTTTCTATTTTTTTCTATTTTTTTCAACTCTAAAGTTTCACGTCTAACACTTTTTTAATACAAAAACATTCACAATCTCAAGTTTCGTAATTAGCTCAATCAATTACTAAATTTATTTCAATTTTTCTAAGTATGTTTATTAATTTTTCTTTCAAACTATCAATACCAGTCTACTTCACATTTCAACTTATCTCATCTATTCAACATCAATGCATGGTTCATATTTCATTTATCCCATCAATAGTTCTCATTAACACACACACGTTTATACATTCATGCATTCATTTAAACAAAAGCACACAAATAATCACAAAAAAAAACTAAAAATCAACTAAAAATAAAATCAAAATCTATTTTATTCTACGGATGTCCTAAACATAAAAAATATAAATTTTACTCGTAAAACTATCCAACTTCATATTCAAATCCAGCAACACACTCTCAAATATGACTCACTCTCTTAAACTTAAATTGAGCATTATCCTCAATGCTCTAAATAATAATAAAAAACATGAAAGGAGAAAAATGAATCATACCTGGGAGACGAGAGTAAGTCTCGTCTCCTACTCTGAGTTGTCACTATCTTTATAAGATGTTTGTTACACAAAATTAGCTTATTTGCTCAGCATTTTGATCTCTTGACATCTTTAACCTAAATAAAAAAAATATTAAATACCAATATACCATAAAAGAAAAACTCTATGAAGTAAATAAAAAAAACAAATACAACATAAATAAATCATTGGGTTGTCTCCCAACAAGCGCTAAATTTATCATCTTCAGCCAGATATTATTGATCATGCTCTCACGACGGATTATAAAGAGGGCCCAAGGCATTCCTCTCTTCCTTGCCTTTATAATAATGCTTTAACCATTTGGTGTTGATATGAAGTATTCTTCCATTGATGGCCTTGATTTTTGCGACTCCATCGGAAAACATCCTCTCTACTCAAAGTAAGCCATACCATTTTAACTTGAGTTTTCTTAGAAATAGCTTTAACTTAAGTTATTAAGTAGAACTTGGTCTCCCGGCTCCGATAGATGATCCTCACCCTTTTTTTCATGCTTTTGTTTCTTTCTTCTTTTGCCTTTTTTTGTATTTTGTTTTGGTAGGTCAGTATCTTTAAAACTTTCAACCAACTTAAAATTAACCACATCATTCGGACCGGTTTCATGAATTATTTCAAATTTCCGCTCATCCTTCATAGGGGCTTCACAATGACTCTTCTCAAACTTTTCATCTATATTGCTATTAAGCACCACATTCACCATTAAGCACTCTTATGACTGATGGTTCTATGGCTTAAATCATGTATAATTGTAAGTTTTTCATCAAGAAAACCCTAGGCTAAATACTTAGAAATCAAGTAAAATTACTTTAGGGCTATTTGAAGACTTGATGAGTTGATGAAGTTGTGATGAAGACAAGGGTCAAAAGCTCAACCCCTCTTCACTTTGCACCCATCCCCCATTGCTTCCCCTTGGCCAATGATGAGTACATAAAAGTGTATATGTATTAAGGGTTAAATTTATCATTTTACACTTAAAGTATGATTAACTCTCTCC
>JAVXUL010000013.1:958923-980481 GCA_035590515.1 Trichilia minutiflora | reverse complement strand
TCTAACCACGAAGACATGCATGAACACTCTTGAGGGATTTACTATTATGCCCACAATGCTAAGGGACGGGTTTCACATATATCACTCATTCCGTCACCAAGTTTAAGTTAACCAATCATATTACCTTAACTTAGTATATTAGAGTAATATATAAAATAATTAGGAAAAAACTGAGTCAATTATGGGCAAGACTCAATAGGTTCATCGTAAAATCGGCAGTAGACGATATAACTGAATTAAACTTCTTTAATTTCTTTTATATCCTGAATTAAACTCTTAAATTCTTTTATTTAATTAATCTTTAATAAGATCAATCAAATATGTCCACAGACTAATATTGACACCTAGTCATGCAATACAATCCTCATATTACAATGAAGTGTGAAGCTTCAACTATAAACCTTTTTTTCATCAGTTACCGTGTAATTCAATCCTTCCGTTACACAATGCTCTGATTAGATCAAAAGTATGCCATAATCGTCAAACTCTTTTAGATCCAATACTATGTATAATAAATAACAGATAACAACTCTATTGTGTATATTCATTGAGAACACACTTATCAACCGTACACAATATGTAACCCTGACTGAGGATTTTGTGAGTCAAATATGAATTATTTATATAGAGCATTCTACCTCAAACACTTAGGCTAACGAATCCTTTCTCGAGCATTCACATACCTCTATGAATGTCTTGCCATACCCAATAACTATCTGTCACAAGCCTAAGTACAAACTTGTCCTGAGTAATATCAAAGTATAGTAATTTACTCATAAGGTAACCATGATGTTGTAAAGTCTAAAAATTATTTACACTACCGATACAACGAATGTTCAATTGACGATTAAGTGTAATTAGCATTTGCATAATTCGTATGAGTCTATTACGAAATCAATGAGATCGATTACCTTCTATCATATGCAGTAAGAATAGTGTATACAAGTATTTCTAGTACTATAAAGGCCCTACTTTATAGTCCCATAACTAAGAACATTTAAGAATGATACTACTAATATAAAATCTTATAAATATGAATTCATCATAATAATATATATTATATATTCCATAGGCTTTATTATTATATGTAAATCAAACATACATATATAAATAATAAAATTAATCATAAAATTTATAAGAGTTTTATAAATTTACAATTAATGATCACATTGTGATTGATTTTTATGACATACAATTCTTTCAGAACCCTCACATGACTATTTGGAGACAAAATGATCACTCTCATATAAGTTAAAAAAGGGATGGTACTAAATTACACAAGGAGATTGTGATTTACCTCCTCTTTCCTACATCAGGTGGTATCAAAGCTAGACTTTTTACATCAAATACTCTAACCTAAACTTTTTATATCAAATACTCTAATCGTGGTTGAGGAGTTCGATGGATTAAAAAAAGTATGGCTCAAACGTTTAAATAGGGATGAACCTTTGTACAAGTGCCTACGAGAGAAATGATCACTCTTACATAGTTGAGGAAAGGGTGGTACTAGCCTACATAGACGATAGGCATCTCCCTAGACAAGTCGGTTTTCTAAAAAAAAAAAAAAAGAGAAAGAGGCTAGGGTGGTTTGCCTCCTCCTCTTAGAACTCATAAGGCAAGTACGACATCTGGACAGAGAAATTGTGTAACAATTTATTACTATTTGAATTACATCCATACGATAGAAGACTATAAAGACTCTATTTGTATGATACTATCACTCATCAATAGAAACAACTGCCTGCAATACCAAAATTAGATTGTTTCAGAAGCCGCACCTCGCTGATCTTTGATGCATGCGGACAGGAATATAAGGTGGTGGTATTTTCTCTTGATTACAGAAGAAGTGGAATTATAACGTGCTACATCTATAGCTTGAATGTTCGGAATTGGGGAAAAGAGGAGAAGCGGAGGAAGTCAAAACCTCCACGCTCACAGAATTTATGGTTAGATCGTTTATCTTCGGTTGCTTTAAATGGTATATTTTATTGGACAGCAGATGCAGCCTCAAAAACTGAGTTAGAGATATGGGTTTTGACGGATTCAGTAGAAAGCGTTTGGATTAGTCAATACAAGATCTCTCTTTCTCCTACAGTGAAAAGACCATCGACTTTATTGGATCTCAGATTACGTTTCACTCTGTTGCTGTCTGCCGAGAGCTGTAACCGTCCTACATATATTTTGGGACGTCATCTTGGAAATTTGTATTGGTATAACATGGATACTCAGGAGACGAGAGACTCATTGTACGGATTCTGACTCTCATTGCTATCTACCTACTGTTTCTCTCATTGGTTAAGGGAAAATTAGGATTGCTATTGAATATATTCTTTAAATTTTATTTTTATTAATTTTTTCTGTCTCATTTTAAAACTCTCAATTCTTTTATTCTTATTTCAGATTCTATATAGAGCATGTTTGACCAGTCAATTTATAAGTTTTATTATATTTTCTCTAAAAAGACTTTAATTTATTATATGATAATGTCTATATCTTATGCATATATTTTTAGTTCTGAGTTTATATATATTTCTATATCAAAGATACAAATTCAAGACATTACAAGTCTACCATCACTTGTATCATCATAAGAAAGCACCATCACCTTGTATATCTTTCTTGATGCAACATCAAACATCAGTGAGAAGCAGCTTGGTGAATTGTATGATTTCGAATCATCTAATTCGGGTATTTCAAAGAGTTTCAGTAGAATATCGCGGCTGACATCTTCAGGAACATAACACTCTCCTCTTCTCATAATCACTTCTTTTCCTCTGTTCTCCTTCATTCTCATGAGGGTTTAAATTTGAAAGCTTGGTTTAAAGGTATTGGATTCATATATGAACCCCGAAACAACGAGCCGTATGATACAATAACAGAGCATACAGAAACTTGCAAATATATGCAGCCTTTATTGCTGTCAAACAACTCAGTACCCAATAATACTGCTTAATACACAACCCAAAAAAAAACAAAATAATGATTTCTTTTCCCCACCAAAGAATTGGAATCCCCGTATTGGATTCGCTTCTCTGTGAAAGGGTATAAATTTTGCTGGGAAGAGAAAATTGGAGTACAATGTTTACATTGCTGTAGTGCAGAGTATAGCTCAAGCCCTCTAATCATTGTTTGATCACACATCAACAAAGTGGGAACTTTTGGGTATGAACAATAATCAGAATAATCGACAAGACTTGCAAAGTTATACTCGGGGTGCGTGTTCATGGACTCGATTTTTGTCCATATTTGTGTGAAGTGGAGATCGATGGTGGAGAGGCTGCTGACCATGTCGACGAGTCATAGGACGGGCCGGACGAACTCTAGGCTCCTTTGGTTTTTGTTTGACTGCTTCAAGCTGTTCTAATGTCCCGACTACTTCTTTCATTCCAGGCCGATGTTTTGGCTCCGCTTCGAGACATTTTAACGCGAGCTGAGCAATTTGACGTGCAACTTTGTAAGGATATTGCCCTTGCAATTTAGAGTCAATTATGTTCCTTAGCCTCCTTTTTTCACATAAATGAGGCTTGATCCAGTCCACCAAGTTATGTTGTCCACTTGGACGGGTTGTATCTAGAGCTCGTAAGCCTGTTAATATCTCAACCAAAACAACACCAAAAGCATACACATCGCTTTTTACATACAAGTGCCCTGTTTAATCAGCGGAAATCAATGTCATTACAAAAAGTTGAAGAGGCTGCAAACTGCGAAAAGGTTAAGCCAGATCATCAAAATTCAAAAGAGTTACCTGTGGCAACATACTCGGGAGCAGCATAACCATATGTGCCCATAACTCGCGTAGTCACATGAGATTGACTAGCTGAAGGACCCAATTTTGCCAAGCCAAAGTCTGAGATCTTGGCATTGTAGGACTGCAAGAAAGTAAGAGCTAAAACAAGTTAAAATTTCAAATGTAATATTGAAAGGCATAATACAGTCTAATTTCTTAAAACATTTCTTGGTAGTAATCAAGTGTACCCCGTCAAGTAGTATATTTGATGCTTTGAAATCTCTGTAAATAACTTGCTTTTCTGATGTATGCAAAAATGCCAAGCCTCGAGCTGCTCCTAAAGCAATCTTAAGTCTAATGTCCCAAGGAAGTGGCTGAACAGAAGCACCCCCTGCAAAATGAAAACAATAAGAGCAAGTTGAAGCAACAGACTTCCTTTCCTTTGAGATATCGCAGGTGCTAGCATATATGCAAACAAATGAACTGTTTAATCTTTGTCATTAGATCTTACGTCCAAATAGATGGTTTTCCAAACTTCCCTTTTGCATGAATTCGTAGACAAGAAGTAGCTCATTATCTTCCAAGCAGTATCCCAATAACCTAACAAGGTTAGGATGAGAAATCCTTCCTAGGAAATTTACTTCAGACTGGACCAAGAAATAACATAATAAGTTTTAGACTATATTATATCCAAATATCAGCAATAATGGGAAAATGATTCCTCAAATGTAACCAATAGAATGACTATAAAACAGAGATAAATGAGATATTGATTAGTTCATTCTCAAGTTGAGTTGAATCACCTGCCACTCCTCAAAACCCTGTAAGCTCTCAGAATTCAATTTTTTCACAGCAATTACGGTTCCACTTCCAGACTTCCCAGACGCTTTCTCATCTAACCAACCTTTGAAGACTTTCCCAAAACCACCCTCACCAAGCACTGTATCGCTCTTAAAACTCCTAGTTGCCGCCTTCAGTTCTGCGAAAGTAAAGGTCCTCAAGTTTGGAGTAGGCAATATCTGCCCTTGGGGAAAAGCCTCGTCTCCGCTTGAGGCCGAGAAATGGCTGTTCTTGGAGACATTGCTGGCTCCAGAAGATGTAGTCTGACTGGTTGTATGAGATATTCCTACTGTAGTTACATAATTGTAAGTGTGAATCATTTATTTTGAAACCCAAAAATGGGACTTGTGAAATTATCATGAAGCAAATGATAGAAAATAATAATATTTCTCTTGTAATTACAGAATTCAATTGTGATGAACAAATAGACGTCAAAGCTTGGAGGTTTGACCATGAATCATACAACAAATCAAATAAAAATCAATTTTTCCATCGTTAATTGAACCAATTTAGAACTTATGGAGATCTAAATACAAACTAGATGCAATTGAAAACCACAACAAGATCCTGTATCTCATCTGGTATCGACTAATACCTATTGTGAATTAAAAACAGGATTAAATTGTAAATGATAACAAAATCCAAAGTATTAATATATTCTTTCAAATAACCTGAGCAAAGCCCTGATGACCAAATGAACAAACAATGAGATGTGGTGAACAAATACATTAAAATTACCTGAGCTACTGAGATTCTTAGTGGTGCTAGCTGCAGGATCATGAGGTGGAGAACTCCAGCAAATTCCCATATGAAAATTTTTTCTCTCTTTATTTCACTCTTGTTGGATTTTAGCCAAATACAAGGAAGCAAATCTATTTTCTTTATCCAGATTGCCCAGCAAAACAAAGAAAGAAAAAGCTACAAAAAGGATTTCTTTACTATTTTTGTGACAATCAAATTGATCAAAAAGCTATTACAAGTCTTCCACTTCGATCAATCAGTAACCTATTCTTTTTCAAAACCTCAACACCGAAATAGGATTACTTTTCTTAAATTTTCAAGACTTCAATTATCTGACTCTTGACCCTGCCTCTGCCCCTGTGTATACTCCTCTGTTTTCTTACATATTACTCAGACAAATAACAGTACTTTAAACTAAATTTCCACGTAAAATTATCGTAGAACATTAGAATTACCGAAGTATTTTCTACCATCGAACCGAGTCTTCCCCCATTTGAGAAGGAAAATTCTTTGCGGGTTCTGCGGACAAGGATCTACAATTCTATATTCTCAGTCAACTAACCGCGTTCAGGACGTTGGACAGTCAAGGAGAGAGAATTCAAAAAAGGACAATCTAAATTTAATATCATTTCTTTGTCTTTTCTCTATCTTAACAAATATTTGTACCGTTTTGAGTTAACTTGGCCATTTTACTTCATTGAAACAGACCATCTTGTTAGTTTTCCTCTCCCTTTCTGTCTTGCAATACTCTTGTGTTTTTTACATTAAGTTCATTTTTAATCTTAAATAGTATTTTTTTCAAAATTTTGAATATATAAATTAAAATAATATATTTATAATATAAATCTATAAAATTAGTGATTAGAACATCTCATCACCCAACACAATGTACTTGGAAATTAACCAAGAAGTTGATGCATTGAATATGATTTTAGAATAGAACTATTTCTTAAGGGACATGAAAAATGTGTTTGGTGATGTGTAAAGAATTTATAATTTAGCTTCCAATTGGAAATTTGTAGATAATATTAATACTTTCCTCAAAAAGTGGTAAAAGTGCTGCCATAAGAAGCACTTCTGGGCATGCCCGAAAAGCTAAAAATTTGGCCAATAATTTAGTGGGTATAATGAGTGCTTGTAAGTTAAGAGATAAAATGGCAACATTTGTTTTCCATTTGAGGTATTTTGAAACAAATAGTTGGGAAAATTAAATTATAACCAAACTAATAAATTAAAATAAGAATCATATTAACATTATACATGATGATTTAATATTTATTTAGTAGTTATACATCATTGTTTAATTGTAATTTAAAATTTTTATATTTTCTTAAATTTATTATTATTATTATTATTAAAATTGGTATGGGCTCCATGACAGATGACACTAGTGGATGAAGCAGGGGACCATTAGGAAAAGACAGAAATTCTCCGGTTGAAAATAAGGATAAGCTGCTCTGTCCTCCATTTCTTGGTTTTATAAATTATTTATTTATTTTTATACGTCCCACCTTTTGACTTTAAAGCTTTCGGTGTTGACCATCTCTATAATGTTGTCTTTGAATGGTTGCCATCGAAAATTTAGACTCTAGATTTAATATATACATTTGACTATTTCTTAATTCCTTGGAATTATAAATGTATTAGAAAATACAATGATCTGAATTAATACATATAATCAGACGCTAAAATTTATTCATAACAAAAAAATATAAAAAAAAATTATGCAAATCTCTCCCAATTTGGTGTGAACTGAGATCCCAACACCAAACCTTATAATATGATTATTAATTTATTCTTGTTTGTTTGCACTTTGCAAATTGTGGCTTATTACTCACTTTAAAATTGACCAAGTCAAAGCAGCAGGTTCCTATATATAAAGTTGGAAGTAGAAAATACAATTAAGTGAATGAATTGTAACATTGTATTTTGCTAAAGGAATCCATGTCTGTAATTCTAAGCATACGAGAGTAGCAAGAAATGAGAATTCTGGTTGTGTGACATCCCCGATTTTTACGATCATATCCAGTATAAGAATAGGGATATCTTATCCCATAAATCTCAGACAGACTAAAATCTAAATCAATAAATACAGAATTTATATATGACAGATGCAGATGATGTCAATAAACTTATAATCATATTTCAGGGTTCTATGCTCGATAGTATAATATATATTAATTAACAAAATATATATAATATATTATACAATTATTATGTCATTGGGCGTCAGACCCATGTACACAAAATAAATAGACCTATAAAAAAAATTGCCTAGATAACTGTACTGAGTACCTGGTGCTTCGCTACTTCACACAAAAACTCATAAAACCTACAACAAGTAAAAAATTATAGTAGGATGAGTTTGAAGAATCAGTGAGTGGATATATAACATAAGAAATAGATCAAATCATATGAAAAAAAATATAAAAAATATACTTTCAGATTTTCCTATAATAATAAATCTTGTCTTTCAAATAGGAGTATATATATAAAAATATAGCTTGTTTTTTTAGTAAAACATGTATTAGATATAAAATAAAATAATTTAGAATTTAGTATGTATCCAAAACAAGACGGGTAACAAAAATACAATATCAAAAAACAAAAAAAATTTCAAGTCAAAAATCTAATCCAGATACGATTATAAAATATCATACAGGACATCAATTGCATGCTTTTTATATTTTCAGAGTGATAATCCTGGAATGTCAGAAAATCAAATAAGAATGTAAAGATGTAATTAGAGATCAGGGTCAGAATATAGATCGTCCTTCGCCCCCTACTTCTCATATATACCAGTACCTTTACATAATAGATAAAAGAATGTGCTTTCAAAGTACATGTACTTCCCCCCTTATGGCTCCCAGCTAGGATAAGAAAATACGAAATACAAGTTAAATATAGATATAGGAAAACAGAAGCAGAGAAAATCGGAAACAAATATAATGATTTTTAAGTAAGTCATAAAATTTTCAGATTAAACAGAATATAAATTTTGTCAGAATTCCAGATGATACCGATTTATCAGAGCATATAGATTTTCTTTATTGATATATAATTACGTAGAAAATAGATAGGTTTTTAATAAAACATGAAATGTATATATAAAAAAAATCTTAATAAATCAGAAATATAATCATAACAGAAATTTGTAAATAAAATCAGAAACAGAGGAAAAATACAATAACCATAAACTGGCCTTAAGATCGAAATCTCTATCAATTTCCCAAATCGTGTATGAAGTACAAAAATATTAACGTTATATCCAAAAATAATACATATACAACTTTATTGACCAATATCACATATTTTCATAATACAAATATCGTAAAATAAACCAAACAAATCAATTAACGGGCAACTGATCATTCTATAATATATTCAGTATATGAAATTAGATATCCATAATAGAATCACAAACAAGGGTCAACTCTTGGCCACAACACACTGTATCTATCAACACTTTCGAGTCTTAGAAAATTTAAGTGTGTAAGAATATATATATATATATATATATATATATATATATATATATTATACATACACACACACACACACAATAATCTATATATAAACGTATCACAAGAAAAATATATTGTTTTGATATGCTCGAAAGCATTTATACCACATCCTGAATATAAAAAGATTTTGCAGATTTTTTATGTAATAGAAACTAATCATCTCAACCAAACCTAACTTCGAAAATGTCAGAAAGCATACGAGTATTCATTCTTATATTGGAAAGAATATTTTATTATTATTATTATTATTATTATTTTAAAACATAACAAATGTATAACTTTAGAAAATCATACATTATAATTTAAATGTCATAAGGTTCATTTAAAAACAGAAGAAAAACAAGGCTATATCTATTTATACTCAAAGCAAGTGAGCATTTCTTTTGAACCAAACAACATATACAAAATTGTGGTCATCCATTTTTTTTTAAACATCGCTCGTAGACATATCCAAAAAAAAAAGACATATAACTGAAACATGAAACACATTTCCTTTATATATGTATCAATTGAATATAGTTTCAAGATCTTGAGAAAACTGTACTTACACATAATCATGTCCGACATATCATTCAAATATAATTGTAGAAAAACATAGAGAAAATGCATCTGTAGTCATCTACACATAAATATATTATCATACCCTTTGAAAACATACTAGGAATTTATGTCATAATCTTTGAAGAGATAACGAATATCAAGTCTTGTACACTATCAACGATATCATATTATAACACATAAATGGATAACTTTCAAAATTTGCGAAAAACATCAAGGTATCCACCCACCTAGCTCAGTATCAAACCTAAATAGAATTCAGATCAATACAGACTAGTTGAATGCTCCTCGGCATGTTTATAATACAAAATTACTAACATCATCAGAAAATCAAAACTTATATATACGAGATTAGCTAAAACTTTAAAATATGGCTAAACTCTAAAAATTCAAATTCCTACAATTTATTACTTAAACAATTAATTCTAATACCTAACATTACTCATGGTTTCAATTTAACCACAATGATGTCGAATCGAACGTTTTTCTGTATGAACAGTTATTCGTAGTGAACAGTAATTTAGTGTCAAACAATTAATCAAAATATGAAAATGAGATCATAACCAATGCTGGGAATCTTACCATAAGATCAATTTAACTATAGGATACTTGAATCACGAGTAATCGCGAAAAGCCCCAATTTGTGAATAGTATTCTATTCCTCTCTCGGTTTAATCGTGAACTGAATCATTCAAATGAAGTGTCTAGAGTGTAGCCCAAGTTGAGTACAGTTGATTTATAGCAAGAAACGAGAGTTTAAACGGTTAAAATTTGAGTAATTTGAAAGGAAGTGAAAAATTGCAAAAATGAAAACATGAAGCATAAACCCACGGGAAAGAAAATGTTGTTGGGAGGAAATGATCTATTTTGGCTTGTTTTGGTCTCAAATATATGTTAGTGAGTGAGTGAATGATCGAATTGCCCAGGAGGAATTAAAAGAAATGAAAGAAATATGCTTTAAAAAGGGTAAATGTGACTTTTCTTGTTTTCTGCACATTAGTTGAGTTCTAGGCTTCGATTCTCCCTCATATGATCTCATATTTGACTCAAATTTATTTCATATTATTTTTATTTGAGTCTTCTTTCAGTAGTAACAAACCGCTCGTCAATCGGGTTTTTCAATCAATGGAAAATTACAATTGAAGGTCAAGTGCACGGATGAAGCTTTAAAAACAAAAAATTTCTAAACTTAACAAATTTTCATCAAATCAACTCTAAACACTTCCGAAACATTATTACAGACTTAATAACTTGATTATTAACACTCGGACATGTATTTAAAAAAAGGACAAAAATGTCCCTCGTATGTATAATGACAAAAATATCCTTGTACGAAAATATGGGGTATTACATCTTTCTATATAAATTGTAATTGGGTTATTTCTTTTAACCTTTTAACTTATCCAAACTTTATTTCCAAAAGCAATTTTGGATGAGTGCTTTTCGAGAATGCACCATATTGAGGAGGAAATTCTGCATTATTGATTACCAAATTAGGTCTTAGCTTTGAACAATAGAAGAAAAATCACAGCATAACAGAACACTGTTCAAGTTCTTATTATCCACTGAGAACTCCAGAGAAAGGATTTGTCAATGCTGATCTTACCATGGAGTCATCTGAGTTTAATGCTGCCATGTCAACTTTGTTAGTTGCCACTAGGAAGATGCAAGAAATTATCATCTTCAGTTTTCTCAAATCCACAAAGCTGAAGAAAATCAATCCCTCCTTCCAAACTTGCAACCCTCTCCTGTTCAGAAATTGCAAAAGAATAAGAAAATGTTATTGAGAAATAATTATACAGGAAGATGCGGTAGAATAGTTGTTAATTGTGTTATACACAGAACTTCCCAGGGGCAAGTGTGGCGGAAAACTTGGAAAGAAAAATACAACATCAAAGAAGAAAAAGACAAATCTAGCAAATTAAAACCATCCGAGTTAGGAAAAGGGTTAATAAGGTGTTGTCTACATCCAATTCTTGGAAGCTGTCGAATTGATGGGGGTGCAGAACCAAAATCAAAACCAACTACAATCAGTAAACAACAACATGAATCTAAAAAGAAAATAAGACCTAAATTAACTACAATTGGAAAAAATGAATAAATACTCCAAAACTAGCTTAGCTCGTCTTATACATTGGATGGATTACTTGTAGCACTTGAAAGAAAGAGAAATGCAAAATTATAGGAATATGTATCTTTTCAACTATTTTGGGTAAGTTTTTTTTGCTATGAACCTTGTGATTAAATGCGTTCTATTTTGATCAATTACCATTTTATATGCTCATAATGTCCTTGTTAGTCTAATAGAGGCCATACGATAATGTAGGGTGGATAAATCAACATTTTATTGATTACAAAGTTTATCATTTACTTCAACCAGTTACAAATGCCAAGAAAAAGTTCCTTACCAGGAATAATGGGTTGCCAAGTCGAATCTTCCTGCATTTTTCTTCGTTAGGATTCTTTATAACTTTTCCAACATATGTCAAAAAAGTTTGGAACGCCCTTCTGACTCCCGCATCCTCATCCTAGATCATCAATAATAAATATTTGTTGAAAAGGAGAATAAAGCTAATGATAGTAATATGTCTAATATAATAGTGCCGTTACTTACTGCATATAAGTAAAGCAGCATGTGTAAATTCTCAGTTCACAATTATGAACCGTGGCTTTGTCTTTTTCATTGGTATATTTTCTATCAATATGGGTATATGGAATTGATATCTTTAGCATCAAAATCTAAATTAAAATTCTAGAGCTTTTTACTATCGAACTTGTAACTTAGCGATAAAGCGTTAAACTGGCTATAAACCTTTCAAAAATCATCTATTTATTTATAATTATTATTTTGTTGAAGAATGATAATCCTCATAAATTTATTATTAATCAATACTTAATTTATATCATAAAGCCCTACTTTTCAAGTAATGATTGAGTTAAGATGTTTACCTTGGCATCCTTGGACCAAATAGCGATTTCCTTGGTAGCCATCAGTGCAATAGCATTCCACAAGTCCACTACTATAAGCTTCATCACAGCTAAATGTAGACTCGAATGGAAATGGAATTGTAACATTATTTCCACAACTTGATCAACAATTCGATTTTGTTATAACAGTGCTGTTGGTGCTTTTTCTGGCCATGACAGCAGTAATATAAACACGCGAAACAGCAACTACTGAATCTTAAATTCAGCAAAGACAGACCAACTAGCTTGTTGAATATCAAGGATGCTTCGACAGTATATATCTTCTCTAGATTTTTATTTAGAGCAACTGACATTATAGAGAAAGCACAATAATTTAACAAGTTTGGCATCGTTTTCACGCAGATGGAATATAACCAGAAGCCATGGTATCATGGCGTGTGTGATTTGTGTGTGTGTGAATTAATTAAGTGAGCCCTCGAGTTGTAGAAGAAAGTGACTTCAAGAATTGTTGGGAATGAAATGAATTTAGAATGAGTTGGTGAAGCTAGTTAGAGCGGTTGAAGTGAAAATTAAGTGTTTATGATAAAATTTTATATTTTTTGTTATATTTTTTTACTTATTAACTGTAAATTACAGCCGGTGTCTTTACTTATATAAGGGTTTATATGGTACCAAATCCTTCTCCGTGTTATCGTATCCTTAGGCTAACTTTTGGGCAAATAAGTGGAATATTTCTAGTATTTCAATATTTATTTTACATTGATCCCAATTATTTATCCATTAAATGCAATAAAATAGATTAAAAAAATATTTTACCATCAAATGACATTTTGAAGAAGTAAACGAGAATCAGTTCTAATTTTAATAAAATAAAATTCTACGGCAAAATTAATTCTTTGTTAAAGAGTATAATAATCTTTTTTTCTAAATATATTTTAATTTTTTTGTATTTCATAGAGGATATTTTTTATTTTTTTATTATATTTCATATTTTTGGCAACGCGTAAATCTTGAGTCGCTCACAGGATTTCTCTCTCTTTCATCAGTCAATTTTCCACCTCCGGCTTAGGGGCAACGCGGTCGGCAGGGATTGGCCGAGATCAAGTATTGCTGTTTCCCCGCAACTGGATGGAGCCATTCAGTTTTGTTAATAACAGTACTGCTAGTGCTTTGACCACCGATTTTTCTGGCCATGACAGCAGTGGTACAAACACCCGAAACAGCAACTACAGAATCGTTTTGCTGCAGAATTTTGTTAATAACACCTGGCAAAGACAGAAGAGGTAGCTTGTGGAATATCAAGGATTTGACAGACTGACATTCTAGCCAAAGCACAATAATTCAACGTTAGAATCTATTTATTATAATTAATTAATTGCAGTAACATTTATTATTGTACTAAACCCAAAGGATATATGTATATTATCCATAATAATTTTTTTAATTTGGCAAGAATGTAAGTGGCTTCGCTTCTGAACCTCTCGTCATAACAAAAGCCATTCATCTTAAATCATTAGGAGATATTAGAAGTAAAAACATATTTGAATCCATGAAAATGAATTTAATTATTGAATTACATAGTAATCAATTTTTTAAATTAAATTTTTTTTTTTGTATATATGAAAAACTTTAATTTATCAATTCGAGTACAAACACCAACCAAATAGATTTACCGTCACTTATTAAAAACACAATTCCAATAAAACTCACGACATGACCTCCTAAACATTTTAATAGGAAAAATAGTAATGATGAAAATCGAACCGAAAGATGAAACCCGTACAAATTGTCCCAACCATCATACCACTCCTAATGAGGTTTCCAAATCTTGAATATAAGATTATCTTAGAGAAATTTTCTTTTTTAATAATGAAATATCAAAGAAATAACTCTTTTTTATATATATAGGAAGTCATATGTATCTTGAATAACTTTCTATAATTTTTTTATTTTTATTTTAATCCATCGTAAAATTAAAAATAATAGTTTAATTTCTGTACATTAAATATACTCATACTTTTAAAATATATTAAACTCAAATTTTTTTAATTTTATGTAATCATTTTAATTAAACTAATATTTATAGTAACACATAAAACGCATTTATTTTCATATGTGACCACATATGGAATTAAAATCCAAGAATATTATCACAGATTTTCACTAAAACAATGTATTAATTGATATTATACAACAATATTATCACAGATTTTCACTAAAACAATTTATTAATTTGATAATCCGAAAAACCATTGATAGCATCGGAATGAAAATTTTGAACAGCAATTGATGAGGACTCCTCCCGTCGTGCGAGCTCAGTGCTAGCCAAAGAGTCCCACGTGGCTAATCCGACGATTCGTCAGATAAAGGAATGTTTCCAAATGTAGAACCTGTTGATGTAGAAATGATATCCCGAAATTAAAGTCCGTCAGCTTCTTCATCATATTTTTCAACGTTATTGCCATTTCCTAAAGCTCTTGCTCTTAACTCTCTCCAATTCCATTGCCACTTCTTTCATTTTAGGTCTTCTTGTCCCAATCGGATTTAAGCAGCGTCTTGCGATGTCAGCAACTGCCGTGATCTCTCCTCTATTTTCTAATTTCCTTGTTACATCATCAAGAACATCGTGTAAACGGTTCTCCTCCATCAAAATCATGAAATGTGTAGCCAAATTTTTACCCTCTTCTGCGTATGTCGAAGATACTGGTTTCTGTCCAGTTAAAAGCTCCACAAGGACAACTCCAAAGCTATAAACATCACTTTTCTCTGTGAATTGACTTGATTGAAAGTACTCCGGATCCAAGTATCCGAAAGTCCCTTTTACATTTGTGCTGACATGAGTTTGGTCGATGGCAATCGATCTTGAAGTTCCAAAATCAGCTAGTTTTGCCTTGTATTTTGCATCTAACAATATATTTGTCGATTTTACATCTCGATGATAAATTAGTGAGTAAGCTCCTGAGTGCAAATAAGAAATTGCTTCTGCAACTTCTGTGGCGATCCGTAAACGAGTTTCCCAAGTGAATGGAAGATCTCCGTTTTGATCATGAAGATATTGGAAAAGGGTTCCGTTGGGAATGAATTCATATACTAACAAAGGAACGTCAGTCTCTAAACAACATCCCAAAAGCTTTACCACATTTCTGTGGTTAATTTGTGAAAGAATTACTACCTCATTGATAAATTCTTGGAGCTTTCCTTCATTTAAAATTTTGGATTTCTTTACTGCAATGATTCTTCCGTCAGCTAACATTCCTTTGTAAACAGTACCTTGACCTCCTTGACCTAGAATTCTATTCACATTGAAATGGCCAGTGGCTTTGTCTAATTCGTTCGAATTGAATATTCTGCATTTATCAACATTGCCATCAAGTGAATTCAACTGTTGTTGTAAGAGTAAACCACCATTCCTCTTGAAATTCTCCTCTTTCTTCTTCATTGTTTTCATTATGATGATGCTCACTCTCCATGCTCCAATGACAAGAAACAGAACTCCAATGCCTGCGCCAATATCTGCAACAATCGTACGATTACATATGATGATTCATATCAAATCAAAGGATTATTAACGTTATGTGTGTCTATATGTTCGTTGGAATTGATACATTGAGAACTGTTTATGAACGATAAAATACTTCAAAAACAAATCCATAAACAGCAATCAACATGAAGTTAAGAAAAATTGTCAAGATATTTACAAAAAATTAATTATTGAATTTTATATTATCCTCAATATTTACAGAAACAGTAAATCTTGTCTTTTCTAAGAACAACTGAAAAAGCTTAAAGATTTTATTTAGGTATTAAAAAAAAGATAAAATTCATACATAAAATGATCACGAAAGCCTTCGATTTTTTGATTGGGACGCATTTGTAGCTTCCTATAGAATTCTTACAAACCATATCTGTCTTGCAAATGTCTGGTTCTCCACTCTTACTTTCATCCATATCTGTCAACAATGAAAAAAAAAATGGATAATAAGCAATTGCAATTGCTTGGATGAAAGAGACCAGAAAACGGTACTTAATAATTGGGAATATTTTTAATTACAAATTTTACCTTCACATCCTTGAACCAGATAGGGATTTCCTTGGTAGCCATGGCTACAAGTACAGTTCATAAGTCCATAAGCATCAGTTTCACAATCAAATGTTGAAGATTTATTTGTTTCTAACTTTTCATAAGAAGAATTGAATATCCTCCAATCAAATGCCACAGGAACTTGCTTTCAATTTTGAACATCTTTTGGATTATTATAGTGGTTATCATACCAATTAGTGTCTGCCAAAAATGCATATTTGCAGTCCGGTTGCTGGCTAAAGCTTCTTGTTTCATTGATGTTGCTTGTAGAAATATCTAATTCTTTGACAGCTGGAGGAAATCGACTTATGCAACATTCAATGCCATTACGGCAATATTTATCGTCTTCTGTATTCTTTTGTCTTGGAAAGCAAATGGAGAAACAACCACCAAGAGCATCGTTTTGAACATAAGCAAAGGACATTAACGCAAGGCTGCCGCAGCCGACACCGAAAAACAAATTGTATTCGTAAGAGAAGTAGAAAGGGAGACTTTCATTGATAATTAAACTTACTATTTCGGTGTCATTCTGAGTACAAGATCTGACCACTGGTTGATTAACCCGCATCGTGTTTTTTCCCACGGAGAATTCAAGCACTTCCAGGTTGACGCTGTTGAGGAATGGCTTATTGGATTTGCAATCTACAGCATACCATTCTTCAAAATAACAATTAGCTCCAACTCCAAATGGAAATGGAATTGTAACATTATTTCCGCAGGTTGCTGGACAATTTGGCTTTGTTAATAATGATGGCCGTGAAAGTTGCGATACAAGCAACTGAAACAGCAACTGCTGTATCATTCTTCTCTCTACTATATGTCTATTATGAGATATATGTAGGGGTTTAACTGAGCGAAAACCTGAGCTGCCCATCTGTTAAAATTTATAGCAAAAGAAGAATGGTCATGTTTCTCTGTCGGTTTTTACACGCGGCCTTCTTGAAAGAGAAGCACTATTACATCTTATATTTTTACGAGATTAAAAAAAATTTATCAAACCAAAAAAGAATAAATTACATAAAAATAATATAATTATACTTTATTAATTTATAACAAAATTTTGTATTAAAATTTTGTATTTTTAACATCGAGAGGTCTCTCAATTTTCCTACCGACCAAACACAATCATATTTAGCAACGTAATTTTCTCATATATTTCTACTTTCTTCATGCTTTTCAAACACGCTACCGGGACAAAACGATCGTTGAAACGAGGTTCTTTGACGCATAAACCATAAGATAAGAACTTTGCCGCGCAATTAAAAGCATGTGTAGAGACCCAATCACCGACATTTTATGCTTTAGTGCGTAAAAATTGATAATACCTCCCCTGTAGTTTTTAATTTTTTTAAAAAAGAATGATTAAAATTATAAAATAATCACTTACCTCCTTATGACCGTTAACAAAATCTTTTAAATAAAATTTTTATTTTACACAACTACTTTTCTAAAATCATTAAATAAATTTATTGTCCTTTAACCAAAAAAACTTCAAATGAACTCCTAATTTCAAATTATTCACTTGGTACCAGCTAATATTTTTCCTAGATAGGCTATTTTTTTAATTTATGATTTACTAGAATTTTTTACTTGAACCTCACATATTAAAAATTGTGTGAAAAAATGCATGAAATTTATTAATTGAATTTATATTCCATAGAACATCAACATAAAAATTTAAAAAAAAATGGTTGAATCAAATTTTTAGAATATGTGATAATTGTTATAATCAAACTTTAAATTTTAAATTTTTTTTCAAAAAATATATGAAATTTAATTATTAAAAATTTTATGCTATAGAATGTCAAAAGCAATATGATTTAATGTTATTAAAGTTAATAGATAAGTAGTTTGTTTAGGTTTTGAAAACATGGTTGTGTAAAGGGGTAAAAGTGTTATTTTATAAGATTTTGTTAGGTCAACTAACGAAGGTAAATGATCCTTTTTTTTGTTTTTATTATCCATCTGAAAATTTTGAAAAAGCTTATAAGAGGTCAGGTAGTACTTGATAATTCCCCATAAAGAATGAGAATGTGGCGAAAAACATTAATGTTGCTGGGTGATCATATTTAGATCGATTCGGTTTTACTTTTAAACAAAAAACAAACCGAACGTTTCAGGATTGAAATTCACAAACCAAAATTGAACTGATGTAATATAGAAACCTTATTGATAAAAAAATTGTTCAGTTCGATTCAATTTAGCAGTTTAGGTTTGGACCAAAAATAATAATTTGATCAATAGAAACATATTAATTTTTAATTTTTAACAAGGAATCTTGCTCATTTATTAGGTAAAAATAGAAATTTAAAAATTAAAATAATATATATTATACTCATAACACATTAATACATAATAAATTTTTTTAAAATTCTTCAATATTTTATGTTTTTTTCATTGGTTTTAGGTTTTTGAAACCAATGTCAAACTAACAACGATACGGTTTTATATAAACGGAGAGAGATAAATCATCTTTTTTTTTTTTTTTTCAGGAAAACAAGCTTATTTATGGACAGATCTATTTTCTTATATAATCCAACTCCATCCTTTTCTCAATCGATGTGAGAGAAGCACTCATACGTGTAAAATCTAGCATGCAAAGTGTCTTAATTATTGAAATTAAGTCTTTTACATTAAAAGATCTAGATATTGAAAATTAACTGTATTATTAAAGAATGTATGAAAACATAACTAATAATCAAGCTTTCTTAATTTTTTATTCAAACAATTTGAAGTTTTAAAGAACTAAAATAGATCATTTTCTATTGAGTGATGCCCTTGACCTTCAATTCCTACTTTGGCCTTACTTAAATTCAATCAAACAAAATTTAATTGAATTAGGATTTTCTAATATATACCTTAAACAATCCAACTCTTGAAATTTAATTGTAACACTTAAAATTGACCACATTAAAGTTTAGATCAAATTATTTCACAAGAGATTTTAGTTCACTTTCAGTTAATCAAAATTAATCAAAAATGACCACCATATAGCCAATGGAGCCTCGCAGCAACAATGGGAAGAAAAGCCCTCTTTCTTTTGTTTTTCTTCTCTTTGTCTCAATGAAAATTAAATTCATAATTATCGAAATTTTTTTAATTTATATTTTTATTTAATTAACATTTAAATATAAGAAAAAATATAGAGCCAAATATTTGGTTAAGATGGAGTTACATCTCATACAAATCCACCATTCATTTGTCATATAAGTATATGGCCAAGATTATATCACTTGTTAAATTTTCATTTGTTAGTATGAAAATTGGCAACAATCGCTTATACCATACATATGTTTAGATTAATTACTATAATAACCTTAACATAATATATTTAAGTGATGCATAATACAAATAGAAAAAATTTGAGTCAATTTATAGGCAAGACTTAATAGGTTCACCGTAAAGTCAATAGTAGACTATATAATCGAATAATTTTTTAATTTTTTTTATATATCGAATTAAACTCTTTAATTCTTTCATTTAATCAATTTTCAAAAAGATTAACTAAATATGTCTATAGATCAATATTGACACCTAGTCATATAATACAGTCCCGTATTATAATGAAGTACAAAACTTTAATAATGAACCTTTTCGTAATCAATTACTGTGATATTTAATTCTTCCATCACACAATATTATGACCGGATCAAGGATATATTATTATCATCAAACCCCTTTAAATCCAATGTTATGTATAATAAATAATAGATAACAAATCTATTGCGTATCATCGTTGAGAGCAAACTTCTCAATCGTACACAATATATTATCTAGGCCTAGGATTTTGTGAGTTAAATTAGGATTATTCACATATATTATTTTATCTCAAACACTAAGGCTGATAGATCCTTTCTCGAATATTCACATAACTTTATGAATGTCTCATTATATCCAACAACTACCTATTATAAGTCTTAATTCAAACTTGTCCTAAATAGTATCAAAGTATAGCAACTCATTCACAAGATAACCATGATGTTGTAAAGTTTAAGGATCACTTACACAACTAATATGATGAATGTCTAATTGGTGATTAAATGTAATTAATATTTGGATAAATCGTGCAAGTTTGTTTAATAAACTTATACTCAATCAATGAACATCTATACGCTTTCTTTAATGTCTTCACATAAGTAATTTACGAGATCGATTATCCTCTATCATATAGAGTAAGAATAGTGTATACTAATCTATCGGACACTATAAAGACCTCACTTTATAGTCCTATGACTAAAAATATTTTCCAATGATACTATTAATACACAGTCTCACAAATATGAACTCATCATAATAGTGTTTATTATATACATTTTATGAGCTTTATCATTATATGTATATCAAATATACATATTGATGAGTACATAAAAGTGTACGTGTATTAAGGTTTAAATTCATCATTTTATACTTTAAAGTATAATTAACTCTCTCTATTTAAGTATAGTTCTAGTTTTTGATATAAAATTTACTTTGTTTATAATTTTAGTTAATTTTGATTTTTATACAGTGAACGTAAAAAAAGGGCATAACATTTCATCCAAAAGAGCTATTGAGCTGAATCTTGATCCATTGGAAAGCTAACTCATTGGGCTAAATCTTTCATGTTTGGTCCAACCATCAGTTCGGGTTCTATGTTATACTTTTGATGCCATCAATCAAGTCTCATTGTTGTTCCAGTCCAGTCCGACCTTGCTTCAGTAATTGACCCATAACTTTTGATAGAAATTTTTGATTGACCTAAGACAAGTGGCATTCGAAAGAGGATTCAAATATCTACAAATTTCATATTTACCACGGGACTGAATCATTCATATTTGAGGTCATCCATGACGTTTTTGTGGTGGTTAGAATATTTCAACTCCATTTGTCAATGTTTTCAACTTAATTGTCAAATATTACAACTATCTACTTTGACATTTAGCTCTCATGTTTACCTATAAGTAAGAGCACTATTTTGTGTTTTTAGCATGTATTTTGAATTAATTTGATGTATTAGAATTAGTTTGTAATGAAATTTTGTTCTCCCATCTCCATGAATTTCTAAAGTTCTAACTAAGACTAGGAGGTTGATACTAAGGATGAATGGTATGTTCTTTAGATCCCGTCTTTATTTTTAATGTTTAAACTCTTTTTATTAATTGCATATGCATGTTTTGAAA
>JAVXUL010000013.1:930507-948915 GCA_035590515.1 Trichilia minutiflora | reverse complement strand
ATGAACCTCGACTCGCCGCACCCGCCCGACCCGGACCGTTTCAACTTCCGGTTCGGGTCGATTCCAAAAATTTGGAACCGTAGAACCGGCCCGGACTGACCCGAACCCGCCGGTTCAGGCCCGTTAGACACCACTAATCTCGAGCTGGAAAGGAAAAAGCATTCATTGACAAATAAAAAAAATTAATTAATTAAAATAACTCACGCTGCCTTGTTTTGATTATCAACTGGAATAATTGTTATCAAAATCGCGATTTTAAACAGTAAAATTAATTAAAATTATTGTTTTAATAAGAGAATGATTTCGATTTTAGTTAAAATTAAAAATAATAAAATAATAAAAATATTTGATCGATTTTAATCGATTTCGATCAATTTTAATCAATTTTATTAATTTATAAAAATATTTTAAATATTTTATTATTTATATATTATTAAAAATTTAATTTTTATATTTATTTTTATATTTTAATTTTTTAAATAAAAAATAATTTTAATTAAAATCGCGATTTTAATTTGCTATCTTGTTCTACCGATCTGCCTCGAATTATTTTATAGTTCTATGCAGCATAAGCACTTTTGCTAAAATAATCAAAAAAATATTATTTATTTTATAGTATTTGATTAAATTATATGATAATGCCACGTCAGGAATCCGATATAAAAATGGGTCCCACCATCAGAAAATGTATATCGGACCCACTGAAATAGATTAGGTTATCCGATGGTCGCCACGCGTTAACCGTTTAGGTTCTTTGTTAGGCTATGATACCGACAATCGGTCCAATCGATTGACGTGTATTTGCCACATACATCATTTTACGTCCAATATTCAATTTTCTATTTTAAGTTAATATTATATCAAATTACGACAATACCCTTTTAGGTACATATTCTATTTAAGCTCTCCTCTCTTTAGCCAACTAATTGGTTGTTGAATAATTAAATTAAATTAAATATTTAAACTCGTTAATTTAAATTAAAAAATATGTCTGTAACTCTCAAAATAGGCTTTGAATTTCTTATTATTTGTGATTGAACAACAATTTGATCAATAATACCTTAATATGCATATAAACAAAAATTATAAAAATTTCTCATCTAATAAATATATATTAATTTATTATAATTATATTTTTATTTTACCATTTTCAAATTCAAATTTGATTAAAAAATTAAATACAAAGGAAAGGAAATATAATCACTTACTACACTATTTAGATTATACTTTATAATAAAAAATTTAAAATAAATAATATTATAGATAAATATAGTATAATAAAAAATTATTTATCATATTTTTTTATTTTTAAATCATTAATATTACTTTAAAGATTTATAATAAAATTTCCGAGCACCATGGCTCAAGCATCGTGAAAGAGACGAGTTTACCACAATGCCATCTATCTGGAAATTACGTTATAAATAATAAAAATAGCAAAAAATTCTTGTTAAAAAGGATAAAGGATTATCCTCAATGAAGGATACAATGGTAATTCAGTAAAATATCCGATAACCTCCCATGAGAACCGCAATATAAATTGGCTCGAGCACAACTACATCTGCATGCGTCTTCAAATTCTAAATCTATAGAATTAGAAATTGAAGAAACTATAAGCCAAATCTGTGCTATTCACCAATTTTCAACTATTTTTAGATTTTCCCAGAAATTTTCTCACCTCAATTTTCCTAATACATATTCCCTTTCTGCTCAATTTTCATTTTTTTTCTTTTGCATCTGTTATTCATCAAAGAAATCGAGAAAATGTTGTTTCATTCCCATCCTAGTGAATAAATAAAAGAACTCGTCTTGATGTTGTTGTTTTTTCTTTTTCCTCTTTTTTGTTACAAATTAGCTGAATTTGATTCTGTATTAGTGAAAACAGAGGAGGATAAAAGAATGACAAAGGCGGCTGAAAGTGGTGGGCAAGAAACGGTGTCCTTTCGGAGTTCTTCTAGGATCATGGCCAAGTTTTTGTGCAGCTATGGCGGGAAAATTTTGCCCAGAGCTGTCGATGGACACCTTAAGTATGTGGGTGGTGAGACACGTGTCGTTGCTATCCCTTGTGACATCAAGTTTTCTGGTAATAAACTCAATGAGTTTCCTGTTTTAACTGTAAATAATGTAAGAGATGCTTTCAGTTGGTATGAATAATATTGAATTTGCAAGAACTAATGAACTATGGTGGGTTTTGATTGGTTATGCGGGAAACGGACGGTTTAGATTTCATTATTGTAGGAAATATAGATTTACCAATTGCATGCTCTTGATGACTAGGACGATGAATTTGTAGATTATGTATTGGGAATTTATATGTACTGTCGAATATTGATATGGGGTTGTTGAACGATGAATTTGTAGATTATGTATTGGGAATTTATATGTATTGTCGAATATTGATATAGGGTGGTTGTGAATCTCTATGTAAAGATCATTGATAATGAGGTAATTCTCATCAATGGACAAATATTGTTTAATTCAATGTATGAATCATATTGGATTCCAATGCAATGACTAATTTGTACCCTTGCAGTAATGAGAATTTCAAGTGTAGAAAATGCTGAAATTAGAATTTGCTGTGTTTTCGTTATGAATTAGAGATAATCTGTTTGTCTTTACTTTGAATGCTGTTCATATTTTGTTGTACGTATCTGAGGTAAAATTTCATCGGTGTAGAGTTCTGTGTTGCCTCAGACAGGATCAACGTCTGGCTGTTTAACCATTCATCTCGCAATCTTTACTTGACACTTCCATTTTGTGTCTTTTGTAACTCGCAGAGCTAATGAAGAAGCTTAGCACAATTTATGATGGTGACATGGTTCTTAAGTACCAGCTGATACCCGAGGATCTTGATTCTTTGGTGACTGTTAGAACCGATGAGGATGTGAAGCACATGCTTGAAGAATACGATCGTCATGAAAGCGAAGGCATAAGGCTCCGGGCATTTTTGTTTCCCTCCAATCCAGTTGTAGTTGATAATCCAATAGCTCCCACAGATCCTCTAGCTGTTGAACAGCGTTACATCGATGCCATCAATGGTACAGTTCGTACAACTGGTAGTGGAAGACTCACCCCTATCAAAGCATCTCGTTCGTCATTCAGCATTTCTTCCGCTTGCTCTTCCCCAAAGTCCACCTCCTCAGATGGCATGGCCGTTGATTCCTTTCCTCATGATTTTGTAGTCATGGACTGCTATCAGAACAGTAGATTATCCATGAATAAAGTTCAAAGCTCTCCCAGTCTTTGCAACCTTGCCAGTTCACATCATCAAAATGGTGGTGCTAGTAATCATCATTTTTACCATCATCGTCCTCATTACTACTCGAACCACCATCAACACCACCCTCCCGGTCATTCATACCACACTTACAGATTAAAGCCTCTTTCATTGGCTCAGGCAGCGGACTACTTCAGAAATCCAACGGCACATGGCCCCCATCTCTACCAATCTAGAAGTTACTCAGCAAGTAGAAACATTTTAGGACTTGGTACCCACAACAAATATGGTTGCTTTGATGAGCCGATTCATGATCCGGGTTACGTTTGTCAGAGGCCTGAGATAGCCGGGAGTCTTCCTCACAGTCCCAAGAAAGGCAGTGCTCACTAATTCAAGAGTTCAAGTTGCATGCAAGCAGATGAATCGGAAAACAAAAACTAAAACTAAAACATAAATTGTAAATATTATTTCATTTTCTACGTTCAATACATGAATTTTCTGGTTTTTCCCATTTTTTGTGAAAGAGATCTATTTTCTCTGTACAATACATAAATTTTGTGGGTATTGTTCCCCAATTTTTGTGTTGTAAATTTTTTGAAGCCGCCATGAATACTTTCTACGATTGTGAGTAGAAAACCATTGAAAACGAGATTTTGGCTGAAACTTAATGGTGCCATCTTCGGAGCTATCCGTCGAGTTCGGTTATTTATTTATTTTCTTTTTATTTGTTCTGCTGCATTGAATAAGTTCATGAACGACGTTTGAGATCCAATCATCCAAGTTGCACAATTAACACAAAAATTAAAAACTATAACTTAAGCCCATATGAATTTCATTCATTTAATAATTGTACTAAAAATTAAAAAATTATAAGTTGAAATAATTGACAAGTTAAACAAATTATAATTTATCGCTTTGTTGGTATATTTCTTTTTTTTTTCATATTTATTCAAGTATTAATCACTTTTATTCTGAATACAATTAAATACCAGTAAAAATTTCTCTACAACTAGAAGGCTTATCCGTTATTATCCAGCATGGAGTTCTTAACATGATTTAACAGATAGATTGCAGTTGTGATGTCAATGGTTTTGCTATTGCAGGTTCCCACTCATTATCTTATCATCCTCTATACTCCTAAAAACATTTTCGAATTTGCTCCCATGCATAAAAAATGACAGGAAATATAACCCAAAACCATATCCCATCCCGCCAAAATCAAATATACACATTTCAAGGCAAAAAGCTAGGAAGTTTCTCACTTGCTGTCGGTGAAATCAGCATCAATAACATCTCCATCCGGCCCTTTACTTGACGAGTCTGAAGGTCCAGCGTCAGCACCTGGTGTGGGGCCAGTACCAGGAGCAGCGCCAGCTCCAGGTTGGTTATATAGGGATTGGCCAAGCTGCATGACTTCTTGGTTAAGTGCAGCCATGGCGTCCTTCATCCCTTGGGTTGAACCTTCAGCAATTGCGTCCTTTAGCTCCTTAAGTTTTGCCTCAACCTTTTCCTTCACTGGTGCGGGCACCTTTTCTCCCAGCTCCTTTAGCTGTTTCTCCGTTTGGTACACAACAGAATCAGCTTGGTTCTTTGTGTCAATAGCATCTCTCTTCTCTTTGTCCTCCTTGGCAAATCTCTCAGCTTCTTTGACCATTCTATCTACCTGCAATGATCATACATTCCCTTGGTCATAATCTTCCATTCAAATAATAAATACAACTAAATAGCTTCTTACTTTAGGACATCAAGCCTAAAACTGAAGCATGTCTAGCTATCAGCAGCAAACAATAAGTGAGAGGAAAATACACTAGGATCCATAACATTAAGCCATCCGATGTCCTGAGGTCGACCTAAAATGAGATATAACTCAAAACAATTTTACACATCAAGCTTACCTCATCACTGGGCAAGGTGCTGGCTCCAGTAATGGTGATGTCTTGCTTCTTCCCTGTGCCTTTGTCAACAGCAGTGACAGAAAGAATACCATTGGCATCGATGTCAAATTTGACCTCAATTTGAGGGACCCCACGTGGTGCTGGGGGAATACCATCAAGACGAAAGCTCCCAAGGGACTTATTGTCTCTCACAAACTCTCTTTCACCTTGGAGAACATTGATCTCAACACTGGTCTGACCATCTGCAGCTGTTGAGAACACCTCTGATTTGGAAGTGGGCAGAGTAGTATTTCTAGGGATAATTTTGGTCATCACACCACCAAGGGTTTCCAAACCAAGAGATAACGGTGTCACATCCAATAGAACAATGTCACTTACATCTCCAGCTAGAACACCAGCCTAGAATCGAACAGAATAAGGCATGTCAGTAGATTATGGATCTAAAACTAACAAAACAAATGTTAAATCCACAAATTCATCCTCAGATTTCTGTGCTATAAAATCTGCCTAGACATCAGGATTGTCTAATTCTCCAGTACAAATTTAACCAGAAGAACAATTGACAACGCAAGGAACAACAATAATTCAGTAGTGTTTTAACCTACCTGAACAGCAGCTCCTAGGGCAACCACTTCATCAGGATTGACTGTGACATTTGGTTCCTTGCTAGTTAATTTCTTTACCAACAACTGAACAGCAGGTATACGCGTTGATCCACCGACAAGGATCACTTCATCTAGATCTTTTAAGGAAAGTTTAGCATCCCTCAAAGCAGTTTCAACTGGAGTCTTCAGCCTATTGAAGACAAATTACAAAGATAAGAAACATAAAAAAGTATCAGAACACAGCTTAAGTAGAAACAACCACAAGCCATAGCAACAGCATCTAACCATTGAGAGTAACAGTTAACAATTAAACCCACAATTTAAGTTTCTTTTGCCAACATGTACAGCCATATAAAAAAAACTTTACAATAACGCAGCAAGGTACCTGTCAAGCAGGTCAGAACACAATTCCTCAAACTTTGCCCTTGTAAGAGTGGTATCAATATGCTTAGGCCCATCAGCGGTAGCAGTAATGAAAGGCAAGCTTGAGAGGCAGAAAATATCAGTACAAAATACAGCTTGGGAGTGGAATGTGTGGATGGATACACGAACATAAAAAATCATTCAGACACAAGCGACGGACCTGATGTTTGTCTGAGTCAAAGAAGACAGCTCCATTTTGGCCTTCTCGGCTGTCTCCGTTAGGCGCTGAAGAGCTTGTTTGTCCTTTAGAAGATCTATACCTTCATCTCTCTTAAAGTTTTCAGCTAGAAAATCAACAACCCTCTGCAGTCATTACAGATAATTGTAAGTCCATCTGGTACAATAGCAGACAATAATTCTATATATGTAGCAAATATACATCAATCGAGGATAGGACAATGATTCTAACCTTATCAAAATCATCACCACCCAAATGTGTATCTCCTGAAGTGGAGAGCACTTCAAACACTCCATCACCGACCTCGAGCACTGCAACAATAAAATGAATGAGACAATACTCAAATATTTAACTATGGATCAACTCTTTAACTCAATAATCGTTGCTAATCATATAACTCCCTAAAACAGCTGTAGAAGACAATAAAAATAGATATGCTTCTGAAACAATACCTGAAACATCAAAAGTACCACCACCAAGGTCAAACACTAGGATGGTCTCATTATTTTTCTTTTCAAATCCATATGCCAATGAAGCAGCAGTTGGCTCATTGATGATACGAAGAACTTCTAATCCAGCAATACGGCCAGCATCCTTTGTTGCTGTTCTCTGGGAATCATTGAAGTATGCAGGCACCGTCACCACAGCTTTGGTTACTTTATCATTCAAAAACTTAGATGCATCATCCACAAGTTTTCTCAAGACCTAAATTAGAAATACAAAACAATGTAGTCATCAGTAAACATTCCATATACGTGACATGGGGTAACACTCCCACTTGACCAATTAAATTGAGTTCATTATGATGTATATACATTGATAGACAGTAGACATCTATGCAGAATAACCACATATGTAAATACTACAGGTTACCAGTGTATCTATCATGCACATGCATGCATATGCTATGGCATACATATAGCATATACATGCATGTATACGTGAATGCAGCCCATGCGGTGAGATGCATACTGAAAACAATTGTTTGATGACATGCAATTCACTAGTGAACAAATGAAAATATGAAAGTTTTAGCAAAAGCACACACTCAACTAATCAAGTATAACTACTTGCCACCTTAGTACCTCAAGGATATGACAATATTCTCCAAAGAAGCTTACACAATAGAACATTAAACATTTAACAAATACCAAAACCTATATTCCCAATCAAAACCCCAATCCCCTCACCAAAATTCATCAGGGTGAAGATAACAACATTTGTTTTCACTACCGTGCCATTTTCCTGAGACAAAGCAACACCAGCCCACCAGCCATAGAGCCACCACTAAACTAACAAGTACAAAATACAAAAATTCACACGAATATCAAACTTCTAGAACACAAGATCTAATTACAAAACCAAAAATAACACAGCGATCAATCACTCTACGAAGTAGACGACCATTAAAGCAATAGGTAAACAACCTTTGAACTCTGCACATACAAATCAATCGGATACAAAAAAAATTAAATACAAAAAGTCTAAATACCAACAAACCCAACAATAAATTAACCAAGAAAAAGAAAAACACTAAATTTAAAACTTTATAGCTCTTATACCTGTGCTGAAATCTCTTCAGCGGCAAACTGCTTACCAATAGCAGGACAATCCAACTTGACATTCCCGTTCTCATCTCTCACAACCTTATACGAAACCTGCTTCGACTCTTCATCCACCTCAGACATCTTTCTCCCAATAAACCTCTTCACCGAAAAGAACGTATTCTCCGGATTCACAACTGCCTGCCGTTTCGCAATCTGTCCCACCAACCTATCCCCAGTTTTAGTATACGCCACCACAGAAGGTGTCGTTCTCTGCCCCTCAGCATTCGTCACAATAGTCGGCTTCCCTCCTTCCATCGCTGCCACAGCCGAATTTGTCGTCCCCAAATCAATCCCCACAACCTTCTCATTCACCACTCTCACCGGCCCAACCCTTCTCCTATTATCATTTTTTAACTTAAAAAACGTAGCGTTGGGCAACCCAAGTCGCGTAGCCCCAATCTTTTGCCCAAAAAACACCGTTCTAGTTACAGTCGTTTTATTCCATCCATTACTTCCGTTTTTTCTCGACCCAAGTGGAATATCCCCCAGAAAATGGATTTGAGCAGTAGAGCAAGAAGCCATACTTGTGTATTTCTGCAAACTGTACACAACCCTACTTCTGGAACGAGGACACAGGAGATTTTTCAATTGAGGATGTTTACGAGTACCGAGTGTTAAGTTTGAAGAAGAAATTGAAGAAGATAAGAGAGAGGTAGAGAGCGGTTTAGGCGTACAGAGAGTAAGGGTCAGGTGATGCCACGTGTAAGCATTCTGGAATGACCGATAATTTTTTTGCTCGTTCGTTCGGGTTTTACGGGCAGCGTAAAAGTTGACTTGTGACCGTTGGATAAGGATTTTCGCCTGACCGGATGGAAACATCGAGGTGGTTCGGTAGCTTTTGTCAGCTTCAGTTGGGTATACATCATGTTTTCATTTACGGATAATAACAATCAGGTCCCTAGAATTTTATATGTTCACGAAAAAGATTTCCTCCAGTAATAGAATTAGACAAGCTTAAAACGGTATACATATTTAAAGTTTATAAAGAGAAAATCATATTTTTGCAATTCATAAATTATTAACTATAAATGGTACCAAGAAAACAAAACAAAATGAAGTTTCTCATTTGCTTTCAGAAAAATCTGCATCAATAACATCATCATTATCAGGTCCCTTGTTGGCTGAATCCGATGACTCAGTATCAGCGCCAGGTACAGGTCCGGCAGCAGCACCACCAGCACCAGGTTGGTTGTATAGGGACTGACCAAGTTGCATGACTTCTTGGTTAAGGGCAGCCAAGGCGTCTTTCATCTTCTGAGTTGTCTCTTCTGAAATGGCATCCTTGAGCTCCTTAAGTTTTGCCTCAACCTTCTCCTTGACTGGTGCTGGAACCTTTTCCCCAAGCTCCATCAGCTGCTTCTCCGTCTGGTACACAGTGGAATCTGCCTGGTTCTTCGTGTCAATAGCATCCCTTCTTTCCTTGTCCTCCTTCGCAAACTTTTCAGCTTCTTGCACCATTCTCTCTACCTGTAGATTTGAGACGTTCATTCAGCACTATTGGATTCGATGACACACATGTCATCCCAGCTTAAGAAACTGTTTTGTTTAGAAACTCGTGCAAAGTTTGTAAGTCCATGTTAGCACAGTTCATCAAAAGAATCAACAGTTTAACCTTATTTCAGAACTTGCAACCATTATGTCATAAATTCTAAACAGTCTGAGCTATTTTGCCAGGAGCAAATCAAAAAATGTAAAACTAGGGTGTTTTTAAACAAGTATCCAATTTGCAAGAGCATATGAAACAAACCTCGTCACTTGGCAAGGTGCTGGCACCGGTAATGGTGATGTCTTGTTTCTTCCCTGTGCCTTTGTCAACAGCAGTGACAGAGAGAATTCCATTGGCGTCAATATCAAACTTGACCTCAATCTGTGGAACCCCACGTGGTGCTGGTGGGATACCTTCAAGACGGAAGCTGCCAAGAGATTTGTTATCCCTAACAAACTCCCTTTCACCTTGAAGGACATTAATCTCGACACTTGTCTGTCCATCGGCAGCAGTTGAGAAAACCTCTGATTTGGAAGTGGGCAAAGTTGTGTTTCTTGGGATGATCTTCGTCATAACACCACCAAGGGTTTCTAAACCAATAGACAGTGGTGTCACATCCAATAGGACAATGTCACTGACATCTCCAGCAAGAACACCAGCCTAAGATAAAAATAAATAAGTAAACAAAGGATGTCATAGGATTATGGATCTAAACATTGATCTACAATCTCAGCCATTGAATGGAGATACAGTTTTTCACAATAAATTGAACTTATGAAAAGTCTTTTTATCTCAAAAGTCGAAAATACTGTTCAGAAGTGTTGAAGATACCTGAACGGCAGCTCCAAGAGCAACCACTTCATCAGGATTGACTGTGACATTTGGATCCTTCCCAGTCATTTTTTTCACCAGCTCCTGAACAGCAGGAATACGAGTTGATCCACCAACAAGGATAACCTCATCTAGGTCACTGAACGAAAGTTTTGCATCCCTCAAGGAATTTTCAACTGGTTTTTTGAGCCTATTAAAGAAAATTGAGGAGATCAGGCATAAAATGGAGGATAAGGACCCAAATGCCCATGAACTAGTGGAAACCACAAGATAACAGTCACATCATCTGATCGTTAAAGCAAGGACTTAACATTCAAGCCACCAAGCAACACTATATTCTATTAAAACATGTATTGCCAACCTGCAGAAAAGAGCTAATACTAAACAGCATAAGGCACCTGTCAAGCAGATCTGAACACAATTCTTCAAACTTGGCCCTTGTAATGTTAGTCTCAATATGCTTAGGCCCATCTGCAGTAGCAGTAATGAAAGGCAAGCTAGAAAAACGGAAAATTATTATTACAACATAGAACTGGGAATGGGGAAAATTACACAAGGAAAATCAAAATCATGCAGATAAAGCAACATACCTGATGGTTGTCTGAGTCAAAGATGAAAGCTCCATTTTAGCTTTCTCAGAAGCCTCTGTCAGCCGCTGAAGAGCCTGTTTGTCCTTCAAAAGATCTATGCCTTCATCTTTTTTGAAGTTTGCAGCAAGCCAATCAACAATCCTCTGCACATTTAAGTGATAATTGTATGTACATTAATCACCTAAACAAACGCAAATTAACTTCTCTCCCTCCCTCCCCTACTCATTCACACATGCACACAAACATAAACAAAATAAGATGGTCATAATATGAAAATAAGATCTTAACCTTATCAAAGTCATCACCACCCAAGTGTGTGTCTCCTGAAGTAGAGAGCACTTCAAATACTCCATCGCCAACCTCAAGCACTGGAATGCAGAGGAAATAAGTGAGATGACACTTAAGTAGGAGCAGACTTTTCGATTGAAAATACTTGACAGTCACCAACACTAATTTCTGGTCATTAAACTGTTTAAAGCAACAATTGACAAATTCCTGGCCATAGCTTAGGAAGACAAAACAAAGATGAATTTCTGAAGAAGTACCTGACACGTCAAAAGTACCACCACCAAGGTCAAATACTAGGATGGTCTCATTGTTTTTCCTTTCAAATCCATATGCAAGCGAAGCAGCAGTTGGCTCATTGATGATACGGAGAACTTCTAAGCCAGCAATACGACCAGCATCCTTTGTAGCTGTCCTCTGTGAATCATTGAAGTAAGCAGGCACTGTGACCACAGATTTAGTCACTTTATCATTTAAAAACTTGGATGCATCATCCACAAGCTTTCTCAAAACCTGAAATAAGCACACAAAATGAATTCCTAGTAAATTAAAATGAGATGTTTGCTACATAAGTTCAATAAAGAAAATTACATATTAATTACATATGTTCCTTTTAAGCCTGTGCAAGTAGCACACCTGTGACCTACACCCAACTTCCCCGCAAGTTACATCTTAAAAGTGAAAGAAAAAACTGTCACACAGTTAAATACAAGCACAAACAAATCCGTGTGAACCACAAAAAATATCATTACTGCTCCACGAAGAAGCACATGGTGTGAATGTTAAACATTCAGAAAAATTTATCAGGCACAACTGAAATCTATGATTCAATAAACAAATCTCCAAAACCAAGCACAACTGAAATTCAGCATTTCCTACCGCATTCCAGCTACTATACACCACCATCTTACCAACTAAAAATCCATCAATAAACACACAAGTATACAAACTAACCATTCACACATCCAAATTCCATATCACATTAAATTTTAAACAAAACTGTAATCCTACAAAACAATTTCTCAGCAACCAAAACCGATGCAATTCAACACATAACACCAAAAAGGTACCAAAACCGATGCAATCCAAACGTCCTATTAACAACCAAAATTCCAAATTTCAATACCTAGCATCCTTATACCTGAGCAGAAATTTCCTCTGCAGCAAACTGCTTGCTAATAGCAGGGCAATCCAACTTCACATTTCCATTCTCATCTCTCACAACCTTGTACGAAACCTGCTTCGATTCATCATCCACTTCAGACATTTTCCTCCCAATAAACCTCTTCACTGAAAAGAACGTATTCTCCGGATTCACAACAGCCTGTCGTTTCGCAATCTGACCCACCAACCTATCCCCATTTTTCGTATACGCCACCACAGACGGCGTAGTCCTTTGCCCTTCAGCATTCGTCACTATCGTCGGCTTTCCTCCTTCCATCGCCGCCACAGCCGAATTCGTCGTCCCCAAATCAATCCCCACAACCTTCTCATTCACCACTTTCACAGGACCCACAGCACTCCTTCTTCTTCCTCCACTCTCATTGTTTAACTTCAAAAACGCAGCTTTTCGAAGACCAAAATGCGGTTTCCCCAGCCCTTGACCCAAAAAAACTGTTCTTGCTGATGATGATCCGTAACCACTGCTGCTACTTCTTCTTGAAGCGAATGAAACACTACCCAGAGAGTGAATTTGGGCGGTTGAAAAGGTGGCCATTTTTGTTCTTCTTCTGCTTCTGTAAAAGGCTAAACTTTTTGCTTCTCGGGGGCAGAAGAAGATTGGGGTATTTGTTTGGAGCGGGTGAGGAGGAAAAAAACCCTACCGAAGGTTTATGTAAATAAATGATGTTGTTTCATGCGAATTCTAGTGGGAAATAATGACATATGGTACCTATACTTTAATAATTTTCAAAATGAAGACAGCTTGTTCATTTATGTTTCAAACAGATCCTTGAGATTAAAAGGTGTCAACGCTAAAATTTTGAACTTTTAGTTTTTTAATTAATTAAAATTATTAAAACATCACTTGATTTAATTATTATATAATTATTGTCAGGGACAGTGTTGAATTTTTTTGGAAAATGCACAAATTGATCGTATTTTTTTTATATTTACTGAAATAATCGTGACAAAAAAATTTTAACAAAGCAAACTAAAAATATATTTTTTGAATAATAATACTTTTATAAAAGCATTAAATACAATTTCAGATATAGTTTAAAATTGTATTTTTGAACACAGTTTAAAATTATATTTTCGAACATAATTTAAAATAGTATTTTCAAACACAATATAAAATGATATTTTTAAATACACTTTAAAACAACACTTTTAAATACAGTTTAAAAAAATATTTTTAAATATAATTTAAAATAATACTTTTGAATTAAAATTCATTAAACATGAATTATGATTAAAGATGCTGAAGTATATAATATTTTAATTTTTAAATAAAACTATATTAAAAATAAAATCACATAACCTTACCTTGATTAACCAGGATGATTTAATCAAATAATTTGTATATTTCTAATCGGTTGCATATAGATCTTTGATTGATCGAATATTTTGAGTTCTGATATACTTTTGAAAGAAAATTCGATCAATCAAAGAAGACCTCTCAATCGATCGAAATATTTTGGCTCTCTAACTTTTTTTGTCCGGGCTTCGATCGATCAAAGTCCTTCTATCGATCGATCAAATTTGACGAAGCTTCTGTTATATAGCCTTCGATCGACCATTCTTCATTACCTTCCCTCTCTCTCTTCAACCTTCAAACATTTACTCTCACTTCTCTCTTCAACCATACCTTAATCCATCAGTCCATCATCAAATTACTCCATTTCCTATCATTCTCAACCCTTTATGAATTATTTTAACCATTTAAAACATCTTTTTGTCACAATATCTAAAAATCCCTCTTTCACAAGCCATAAGCCCTAAACTTTCAAAGAACTAAGATTACTTCATTTTCGATCCATTTTAGTTCAAATTTACGTTGGCATTCATCTTTTGACGTTGTATCTAAGTTATTTACATGCAAATCATCACTCAATTCCACTTAAATTCAAAAGCCTCAAATCTTCCAGAAACCTTAGCTTACACTTCTTGTCAATTTAATGTCAGATTCTTCAAAGAAGCATAAAGACAAAGGCAACATAACTATAGGGATGTCGAAAATAAGGTTTGATACTGACAACTTCTCTTCGTAAGATATGACTAAGCAATTTGATTAAATATTTAAGCATAGAGAGGTTAATCTAAGCATTTTCATTGATAGGAAAGTGATAGAAACCTTCAATGTTGATGGTACAATAGAATACCAGGTTGGAATCATTTGTTGAATCTTCAGGAGCTTGTATACCCTAGGTTGATGAGGATATTTTACAATAATTTAGTGTTTGATGATAAACTCCCTACCATCATATCTCGAGTTGCCAGTGTCGAAAATTTTTTTTTGATCTAAAAATCCTGATAACACTTTAAATTTGCCTAATAGAGGCTCGGTTTAGAATGGTTCATCTGATTTTCTCGAATTGCCAACTGCATATATACTAAATCAAACTAGAGATGATGACTCAGATCTGAGAGAGGATATACATATCAAAATTTGATCATTTTTGTACAATGTCAAATCTTTTATAATATTATTTTCATTGTTTTTCTGCTTAAGGGAGGATATCATGCTAATGTTAGCTACATTGATAAATATGTAAATTATTTCATTAAGAGTAGAAGATATGTAAACTTGGGATACACCATCATTCATCACATGACCAAAGTCTCTCATCATTTGACCTCCATCTTACAATATGGCTAATTCCTCACCTTGATTTTGAAGATGTTTGATGTACCTTTTGAAGATGAAGAAGCGATACACCTCTCTCCAAAAGATGCTTTCAATCTTGCCTTAGTTAATCGCATCGGCTTCATAAGATCAAAGGATGGCACTTGGGTTAGGAAGACAAAATCTAGGCATCCTTCTCCTTCCATAGACCAAGAGCCATATGCATTACCTTCTCCTCCACCGGCATTTACTCCTCTTCCATCATCATCCAATCTTCACTTGGCATATGAGTTTCATCCTTCATCTCCTTCATTCTTGACTGACATTTGCTCTCAGATGGTCGCGTTGGACACCCACCTATCTAATCTACAGAGGTTCATGGATCCATGCTTCAACACTCTGCAAGGTAAAGTCCAAGCATTCTGATATGAGACGGAGCGCACTCTGGCTGAAGTCTTGGACCACCTTCACAATATGCTTTGATGCTTTTATACGCTTCTGCGAGTCTAGTCATATTTGCATTTTACCATCATTTTTTTTAATGTTTTAATGTTATATTGTGTAGTTGAACTCTTTCCATGTTTTTAGTAGTACTTTTGGATAAACTTCTCCTTATGGATTGTATGGTTATTTAATATTAGAAATTGGAAAGAATTTAGTCGGTTTACTGAAATAGTTCAGGTTCCTTCATATCTGGTATTGGTGCACCAAAAACAGGATTTATAGGAAACAATATGGAACTGATCCAATAAATTGGAAAAGCACCCTCCTTGGCAATCTTTGACTGTTGTTGAAGAGAATTTACTATACAAGCTCGGAATCAATGCATCGTTGGGCCATCTATCATTTATGCTCTTGTTATTATGACTATATAACAACATTATCACATCCCAACCTATGGGTCCCATACGTGACAACAGCCATAAACTTCCAAGAGGTATCTAATCACATAGAATACTTCATGTTAGCCTGTAAGGCATTTACAAAACCTGTTTCAAAACTTTTCACATAGCACTTCCAAAACAAATCCAACCAATCACCCAAACTTCGAATCATTTCAAAATAATTCACAAACACTTCTAAATGTACAAACCATTTTTGAAATCATTAATCAAATCATTTAAAAAGTGTAGTCAATCAAATAAAGTAAAACAAAGATAATATAGTTTACATTTGTCTAAATATTCAGTCATCATATAAATAAAAGTCTAATAAAATGACATGACTCCAGTGGACTATAACTTATGCAAGATGAATCGATATAGCATATACCTGATGCTTCCAACATTTAGAGCAATCACCACCCAACCCAAGTATGTATTCCCAAATTTATCCTGAGACTGAAAAGTGAGGGTTGTGAGTAACATGGTCAACATAAATAACTAATGAGAAATGGGAATGCTTGCAAAATCTGTATTTCATTCTAAGATCTAATGTGATTGCTCTCAACATCTTGGTTCTTTCATTTTGATTAGTTATCATATTACATTAAGAGTAAACATATCATCGTAGTATGAACTTGTATGGTTTTTCATTTTCTTATTTAATTTAATATTTATATGATGGAACATTGTTATTGAAATGCATTGATGAAAGAAAAAGTTGTTGATTACATTGTCATTGTTAATAATCATAAACATAGAAATATGCTCTCTTAACTATGCTTGTACTACTCTTTGCAAGCAAAGTCTATTCACAATTCAAAGGGGGAGATTATTGACCTTGGTGTCACAATTTTCGGTGCTCATGTTAACAAAATGAACAAGGCAAATTCAAGAGAGATAAGATGAGATGAGCTAAAGATAAGCATTGCTTTGAAGAATTTGTATTATTTCTTTTTGGGGCTTGTATGGTTAGGTTGTATCTGGGAGAATGCTAAAAAAAATCGATCGATTAACCTGGGCCTCTCAATTGATAGAAATGTGTTAAAAATCTGGCAAAATGCATAAAAAATTCAGTTGACTGACATGGGGCTATTGATCGATCAAAATGTGTCCAAAATTTGGCAGAATGAATAAAAAGTTCGATCAACTGACATGGGGTTATCGATCGATCGAAACGTGGCCAAAATATGACATTGTATAAAAATTTGATCGACGATCATGGGTTTTTTGATCAATCGAAATGTCTTAAAAATGTGACAAAATGCATAAAAAATTTAGTCGACTGATATGGTTCTGTCGGTTGATAGAATGTGACCCAACAACTAGTTTTTATCCCCAATAGCTATTTTTTCCTCCTTCTCGATAAATACTCCACTGTTTTCATTTGTAAGGGTTGAGAACACTTGAGAACGTGTTGGAAATATACTATAGTCATTTTTAATCATTCTTTTGGCTTTAACTTGTGAAAAACGATAAACTAAAACTCTTGCTATTTTCTTTAAACATGCTAATTAACATATAATTTTTATTACTAAAAAAGATAACTTATTAATAATTAAAGAAATTATTAAGACTTATTAATAGTTTTAAAGAAATAAAATTTTTAAAAATTACACCAATCCTATATAACCCTAAGCAATAATCCTCCTATATAACGGTGACATCTTATTTCATGTTACCCCATCCTTTCCACTGGCAACACAGTTAGAAGATAAAATTCTAAAATTCACGTCCAAAATACCAAAATCTAACCACATTTTTTTCGCAAATTGAGTAGGAATAATCATTTTTATATGCAATAATTTTTAGCTAAAGGCACTTGCCCCTAGTGGCATATTTTTCCACTAGAATTTATACATAACTCGGTCACAATTTTGAATATATCAATTGTTCACAACCAAATTAATATACAAGTCGATTACAGTTTCCCCATATTACTCAAATATTTCTAGTATGGTGAGCTTTAAAATGTTTTAAGATTGACCTCTACAGAAAGTTCAATAGATCTTCTTGGCTCCCCAGATCACATGTTGTTAGAAATATGTCCTAGAACCAATTGTGTCATAGGGTTTAGGGTTATTATCTTATTGTATATATGATCTCAATTAGATTTTGTACCCAAGTATAGGTAGTCTTATTGTAGAATAGTCCGGTGAGTCCAAGTGTTGTATCCACAAGGAGTGTTTTTTTTAAGAGTCTAATTAGTTATGTCCAAGCCAATATCCAATAGAAGAAGACTAATAGCAAAGGTGGAACAAGTGTTGGATTGATTTTAAAGAAAAAATTATCAAGTAAGAATTAAATATAAATTAAAATACTAAGGCTTTGAAAGTTGATATTTTAGGATGATGGTGAGTAAAATAGATCCTTTATTTAACTCAATTGAGATTAAACTAAAGAGTTATCCCAATTGAAAGATGAAGAACGTTTAACGCATGATAAATATATTTTTTGCAAAAAAATCATTATTTGATTAAAAGAGAGTCTTTAAATTAATTGATAAAAAATATAAGAAAAATATTTAAGACATTTAATGTTCAAAACATTTTTTGTACCATATGTCTACAATGAATCAAAGAAAGTTTTTCCAAGCATTCAATGTGCCAAATGTTCACATAAA
>JAVXUL010000013.1:912862-930407 GCA_035590515.1 Trichilia minutiflora | reverse complement strand
CTTTTCTATAAAAAAGACTTTTTATAAATTAATTTACCAAACAACTTTCAGCTTTAATTTAAAATCTCTTTTTTTTTAAGAGAAGCAAAATCCAGCTTTTAAGAAGCAAAATCCAGCTTTTAAGCACTTGAAAAGCTGTACCAAACAGTCTAAGTGATTTTCACCTATATTTTAAGGTCAAGATATTGTTTAATGGTTTATTTGGTTAAATTTTTAGATTGAGATTAGTTTGGTAAACATATTTAAGAAGCTATTTTCGTACATATCCTAATTTTTTTTAATTCTAAATTATTTGAAAATACCTTAATTAACTATTTTTAGTACTTTTTGCCTCCTCGTATATTGACCTTTCAAGCTTAAAATACAAAATTTAATGTCAGCTCATTTGAGCTCTCATAACATTCTAGTTTAGCTCATTTTACACCTCCATTCATCGTTAATAAATAACGGGATTACTCTTATAATTTTAAAATAAGAAATATTTCAAATATTTAAAAAAAAAAATTGAAACTTAAAAATTATCATTTGTAAGTATGATGATACTCATATCCCCACCTCATCTTTCAGCTTGGAGTTCAAATATTCTCATAATATTCTTTCAAAAGAAAAGGTCTTAGTAGATTGCTTAAATTAGACAATAATATCTTCTCCCTCTTAAGATTTAGGAATTTAATGGCCAAACTTTACAGACAGTTCAGAAAATTAACAACATCAACACCTGACCTCAAAATACATGGGAATGTATGAACATCCTCTACAACAAACTGTCTCAGACAAGAAAATTTCCCTTGCAGCTACAAATGAAATTTACAAAATGTGCAAGGAAGATCAGGCTTAGATTGGAAATCCGTAATTCTGTGTCAGTGGCTGAATTTCATTCATTGACTGAAGTAAGTTAGAACAAAAAACGATGTCTTAAGTCAAAAAAAAGAAAGCCAACAAGTTTGCTTCTTATTTTTTTTCTGTTTTACTATCGTACATGAGAAATTTTCAAACCTGAGCAACGGAAACAAACGTATCCTCGAACAGGGATTTGTATTTTCTGGGCATCAATTTACTCTTACATAGCAAACTGTTTTTGGGGAAGAGCCCTCCATCCAATATCACGCCGATAGAATCCTCCTGGCCAGTTAATTTCCTCTACTGCTTGATAAGCTCTATCTCGTGCTTCTTGAAGATCTTTTCCCTTTGCAGCAACCCCAAGAACACGGCCACCGGTGGCAATGAAGTTTCCTTCCGAGTCAAATGCAGTTCCAGCATGAAATATTTTAACAGATGGAGCGACGTGTTCCGCTTCTTCAAGGTTTTGTACCACACTACCTTTCTCGTAGGATCCCGGGTATCCCTCGCTTGCCATTACTACCACCATGGCAGACCCCGGGGACCAGTTTAATGTCACCCCATTTAGCTCCCCTCGACAAGCTGCGAGTAGAACTAGTGCCAGATCAGACTCCAACCTCACCATCAAGACCTGTTTATTATTAGTGGGAAACACGACAGGTTAAAAAAATTCCAGATTAACTTGCATCATAATTTAAAGAATTATCTAGATTCTCCTTGTAAAATTCAGGGTAATCATAGCATAATAGTGGACTATTTTCTCCTTTTGGTGGTGGATAGGAACTTATGTTTAGTATTAGATTTAAAAACAGAAATAGAAAAATCATGCAAAAGCAGCCAAAAAATGCATCAATTATGCATAAGATATCACCACTACCATACCACAATAACAAACAGGAAATATAAGATTAAAAAGTACATTATAGTATATCATGCCATCTCTCATATACCAACAACTCAAAGCAAATCCATTTGGCTGAGCCCCCTAAATTCTATTCATTGTCAAAGTAAAAGTTGTCAAATTATATCAAGAATGAGTTTCATTCACATATAGTTTGCACTACTCCAAGCCCAATGAACTGAAAAAGTCAATAGCAAAGTAGTGCCCAAATATCCATAATTTTATATATCAGTTACAGAAGCTATTAATCACACATTGCTGATCAGAGAAAAAATTAGACTCTCAAACTATCAAAATGACTGAAGAAATATAAAGGACAAAAACAAAAATCAAGATTACATTAGAGGCACAAAACCAGAAATACATAACTGCAGAATGACCAAATCCATGAAATCAAAATAAGCTTTATGTGATGACTAAAGAATATGTAATGATATGAGGGAAAGGAAAAACAGGGAAAAAATAAATAAATAAAAACCTCATGGCACAACAAATTCTTCCAACAAACAAACACCCTTGGAATCAATATGTAAGTTAGAAGTCAGATCATAGCAGAGGTACATGGCCTTTTAACTTACCTGACATTCAGGATCTCCAAATCGAACATTGTACTCAATTAGTTTAGGTAAGCCAGACTTCTTCTCAATCATGAGTCCAGCATATAAGACCCCAACAAACCTGCATCCTTCTGCTGACATTCCTTTTACTGTGGGGAGAATTATAGATTCCATGACCAAAGATTGAAGTTCTTTCGTTAAAACAGGTGCTGGAGAGTATGCCCCCATCCCACCAGTGTTGGGTCCTGTATCACCATCACCTACTCGTTTATGGTCCTGAGCAGATTCTAAAGGTATGGCATTCTCTCCATCCACAAGGGCGAAAAAAGATGCTTCTTCTCCTTCGAGAAATTCTTCAATAACAACACGGCACCCTGCAGAACCAAAAGCATTTTTGATGAGCATTGAATCAACAGCTTCATATGCTTCTTCCAATGTCATAGCAACAATAACTCCTTTCCCAGCAGCCAGTCCATCTGCTTTGACAACAATGGGTGCTCCTTGCTCTTGAATATATTGCTTTGCAGCAGATGGATCTATAAATGTTTTATACTGCAGCAATAAACCAAAAAATCAGTATAATGTTTCTCTGGCAACAGAAATGCAATAGTTCAGAGACCAAGGACCAGACGATTCTAGTTAACCAGCAAAAAGGACAGGGAGAAAGAGAAAAAGAACAAAGAAGCAATGACATTCAAACTAAATAAGTAACAGCAACTGCGAGGTGAAATCAGTGCCAATCTAACTGAGATCAAAACAAAAATCACAAACCTTAGCAGTAGGAATGTCATATTTGTCACATAAATTCTTCATAAAATTCTTAGAACCTTCTAGAGCAGCAGCTTCTAAAGAAGGGCCAAAAGTAGGAATTCCAGCTTTTACTAGTTTGTTGGCAAGACCTGATACAAGAGGAGCTTCTGGACCCACAACAACTAGTCCCACACCCCACTTATGGCAGAAGGCAATCACAGCCTCCCCATCTAAAATGTCTAAGTCCGAGATACATGTTGCATCCCCTGAGGTAGATATTCCAGCATTACCAGGAGCACAAAATACAGCATCACATGAGGGAGATCGCTTCAAAGCATAGCAAAGTGCATGTTCCCTTCCCCCTCCGCCAATAACCAACACAACCACCCTCTCCCCTGAGCCGTTAGCAAATAACACAGACATAATTTATGAATCAATCAATCAATAAAAAAATCATTCATTTGAACAAATATGAAATATTTCTTCTGTTTTCTTTTATTAATGCATAAATATACTTGTTAACAACAACAATTACACAAAATAACAGCAAATCAAACAATAACTTTTCATTATTTTTCATTCACAAAAGGCCAAACTCAATTAATATTTCGACACCAGAATCCCGTTGCTAAAATTGCTATATTCACTTAGTTCTACGTATTCTTCCACATTTCAAAATCAAAAGAAGAAGAAAAATTCATCAATTATCATAAGACAAACTCATAAAGAATCCTAACTCTTTTCCAATAACTCTGAGCTAGTTCAAAGCTAGTAAATCTAATATGTTTCATCATCAATAAAACATGTATATCGTACAAAACAAAAGATGACCCATTTCAACATAATACCAAAAAAAATTCAAAACTTATCAATTAAACACAAAGTTTTAAAAAAAAATCCAGCGAAACTATCATCGATAGAGACACTCACCGCTTTTGTCAGGTATATCAACAGAAACCGAGTGCTGTGAATTCTGGGCAACGCATTTAAATGTGCAGGAAAATAACTGTTGATTAGACTGATTATTAGGACAGATACTGAAGTGGGTTCCCGCAAAAAAACTAAGACTCTTCGACGAGGTAAACCGCTTCTGAAACTGAAAGCACTTGTTGTTGTTGAAAAGTTTTAAACAGGGAGAAAGGCTTAAACTTGTGGACGCCATTTTTCTTCTCGAAACGCGGGGAAATTAGAGTAGATGACAGTTCTACTCAACAAGAAGAAGGAGATAGCGTCACCGTTTGCAACAATCCAAGTAAGCCCAGCCCACAGAGATGATTTAAATAGAACTAGATACTGTCTTCCGAAAGTAACCAGTTTTTCGTTCTCCAGAGAGAAATGACCACGATTACTGTAAGTGGAGGAGAGGGGGAGGGTTTTGTGTCAAAACCCTAGGCCCTGTTTGGTTCTCGGGTGAAGTTTGGCGCGTTTCATAGTTTGGTTTAGCGAGAATATCGTTACAAAATAAATATTTGTTAATAATACTAAATAAAGAAATAAATTTATAATACTAAAAATATAAAATTAATTAATATTATTAAATTAAATTAAATTAAATTCTCAAAATATAATAAATTAATAACTATAAGAATAAGAAAAATACCTTCGATATATATTATAAAGATAATCTTTATATATCTATATTATTAATTCAATAAAGAAGTAATTTCTTCTTTCAATAATATTTCTTATTTATTTATTTAATTTATTACTATATATATAATTAAATTAAAACCTGAAGATATCACAGACTGATCTGTTGTGTGGATTTTTATGTTGATCATACGGGTTGCGATCATTTCAATGCTACCGGCTTGTCTTGTCTGCCCTCTGCAGATTTCGTCATGGGTGATACAAAGTGTTATCCATATTAAGAATAAGCGGAAAAAAATTAATATAAATTTCAAAATACAAAAAATATATTTATTAATAAAAAAATAGCTTATGAAAAAAAAAAAAAATCACCCGAAACTATTTTGGCGCTAAATTCCGTTACCTTCTTTATATAAACCCCTAACCCCCCACAATTGCTTTCTTCCGAAATCAAACATCAAATCAATAAATCAAGAACGAATTGAAAGATTAAAAACAGAATGAATCAAGAATCGCTCATCGACAACCCTCAACAAAAAGTTGTAGAAGAACTTCTCCTCCGAAAAACAGACGGCATGAATTCATCTTCGTCTCCCAGTTTCGTTGACGAACGTGGCATCAGAGCCACCGCTGAGAGTTTCTCCCGCCTCAAACTTTCCAGCCACCAGCCGTGCGCCTACTGCGGCTGCAACGGATTCCCTGCCTCTTCCTTCTCGTTTGGGTCCCACAAACGTTCTTCTTCTGAGAATCCCTCCTCTGCCAACGAACCTATGCCCAAGAAACCAAACAACAACGACGATAACAACTTTCTCTCCGCGTTTTCCAAGATTCCTCTTTCGCCTCCGCCCCAAGAAACCCGGACCTTTCTCCGCCGCTGCCTTTCTGATATCAGTGACCCACCTAGTGCGCCTGTGGTTGAGGAACCCCAAAGTTCCCCCCAGCCAAATCCGGAGGTAGTGTGTCCTGAAACAACGGTTTCCAAGGCCATTGCTTCCGCGAAGTTGCCTCCACGACCAACCACCTTGAAGAGGTCAGTGTCGGATCCCACACCATCTCCGACCAAGACGAGTTTCAATTACCACAAAAGCCCAAATGCCGAGGTTTTGTTCTCTTCCTTTTAGTGTATAATTATCAAGATTCTGGCTGTACCATGTCATTTTAATGTTTTCTGATCAAGTAACTAGATAAAAATTACTGGGTTTTCGAAATTTGAAGGTCTCTGTTTCATTTTGGATTTAAAAGTTCCTGTAATTGTTACGTTTTTATATTCTTGTTATCTTACTAATTAATGATTTTCTGAACTTCTTGGTTTACTGTTTATAAGTGTGATCTTGATTATATGTTTCGGAATCTAATTCTAGTTTGATTTTATGTCTGATAGTTAGTTTTATCACTTGGTAAAGATTCTTGGGTTTCTTGTTTTCTTTCAGTGGTTCACTGGTTTGATTTCATTTCAGATTTTCTGTGTATTTTTAGTTTTAAGGTTGTCTAATTCAGTTGTGTGACAGGATAAAAACTCTTCACAGATTTGGATTTTGATGTTTCTTAATGTTATCTTCAAACTATGATTGAAATTTTTTGGTAATTGGGCTTATGGCAGTGGTTTAGGAAGATGAGGGATTGCACAAGAGAGATGGGTCGGAAGTGGGATGAGCTTTTGGGTTCTGAGGAAGATGGTGAGAATACAGATTTGAACAGGGCGATTGACAACAATCCTGAGGATAACAACAATAATTGCATGACCGACAACAGAAACAATGATGTGATGGTATTGATATTCTTTCATTCAGTCATCCTTGAGAGTTTGCATTTAATTGCCAATGAAACTGATGAAAAAGGAATGATTACTAGTTCTGACTCAGGTGAAACACTCATAATTATAGTTGTAATGATTTATGATCAAATGGGTAGTCACTGTATGCGGCTTCTTGTTCTGTAGGAAAATTCTGAGGAAGGATTTACTGAAGCTGTGCGTGTAGAAAAGAAAGGGGAGGCCTTAATCCTTCATTTCAATTGCCCATGCGGTGTGGAATATCATATTGTTCTCTTAGAAGGATACTGCTACTACAAGATAATATAGATAACTATAAGGAATTCGCCCAAAAGGCTGATAAACACTCGACTCATGGATCCCTCATCGCGTCTTTCAGTTCTTTTGTACAGACTGGTTCTTCTTAAAACATTAACTGGATTCTTTTATGGTTTTGTCATTTCTCTGTTCATAGATAGTAGATACATTTCTCTGGTCATTCATTCTTGAGAATCTCAGCTCAGTTACAATACTCATCATTCTGAGGTTACAGCTTCTGTTGTTTAATAGGATTTGTCGATAGAATTGTTTAGTTCAATACCAGTTCTTCCTGGATATCAGTTCATTCTTGTAACCATTTCAGATGGAATAATTGAACCAGCTATGGGTCAGCTTTATTAGCTGAGATTCAGAACCATCAATGAAAACAATATAATGTTTCTACTTCCAATCTTCTGTATGTCAGTATTTTTGAGACTACTTTTCTATCCACTAGCTTGTAAAGAAATTATTCCACTTGTAGTGTTGGGAGACGAAAGCATTCCCGATGATAAAGTATTTAAGAAAATCATTCAGGAGATCAAACCACCGATTTTCCCTAGTGTGTAAAATTCTACGGGTGAATATTAAGCAGTTGCTGCTATGTTTGTATATGTGATATTGTTGTTTCGTTTGAATAAGGTGAATTCTCTTGACCTTGTGTTTTAGGAATTAAAATCCTGTGTTAACTAAGCTTTCGAAGATCTTTTGAGAGGAATTTATATTTTTCTAGGAAATCTTAAGCTTTATCTTTTTATTAAGGTACTTGATCACCGCCATTGGTAAGTAAATCAATAGAAACCGACGGCTGTGGTTTCTGGGAAACGCTCTGAAGGGTCAATGAAGCAAACAGGTTTTGAAACTGAAACCACCATTTGGCGTAGGAGAAAGAAAGATTGAAAAATTATTAATATAAATTTCAAATTTTAAAATTTAAATAAATAAATGAAATAAAAATGGCTTAAGAAAGAATACAAGCACCCATATTAAATTAGATAAGTATATTTAATTGTTTGTCACCTTAAAGTATTTTGGCGCTAAAATCCGTTACCTTCTCCATATAAACCACCAAAGATTAAAACCAACAAACATTAAATCAATAAATCAAGAACGAATTGAAAGAGAATCAAGAAACGCTCAACTATCCTCAACGAAAAGTTGAAAAATAACTACTACGACGAACAACAGTTGTCATGAATTCATCTCCCTTTCCTAGCTTATGTGACGAACCCGCTATCAAAGCCACGACCGAACGTTTTTCCCATCTGCACCTCTCCAACCATCCTACGTCGGTCGACTGCCGCTGCCGTGGCTTTTCAGTCTCTTCCTTCTCTTTTGGGTCCCACAAACACCCTACTTCTGAGAATCCCTCCTCTGCCAACGAACCTAAGCCCAAGAAACCCAACAACAACGACGATAACAACAACTTTCTATCCGCATTTGCCAAGATTCCTCTTCGCCTCCGCCACAAGAAATCAGGCCCTTTCTCTGCCGCTGCCTTTCTGATATCAGTAACCCTCCTAGTGCGCCGGTGGTTGAGGAGCCCCCACATTCCCCACAGCTGAATCAGGAGACAGTTTGCCCTGAAACTCCGGAGCCCAATGCCATTACTTCGGCTAAGTTGCCTCCACGGCAACCACTTTGAAGAGGTCAGTGTCGGACCCCATACCATCCCCCGCCATGATGAGTTTCAGTTTGCGTCCGTGCCCAGATGCCTTGCTCTTCCTTTTAGTGTATAATTTTAAATATTCTTGCTCATATGATTTTATGTTTTCTCATCATGTAGCTAGATAAATTGATGCATCCAATCGTATTAGCCTGTCAGGATATTATTTTTTTTAATATATATTTATAATTAATTATAAAATTATTTATGATTAATTATAAATAAAATTTTTTATTATTTTATATTTTTCTAATTGTATTTTATTTTATTAATTATTATAATAATATAAAATAATGTCCAGCGTCAAAATTTTATTTATAAAATATTATAAATATGAATACATAATTTATAATTTAAATACATCCGAAATAGTTTTCGATTGAAGTGATGTCATTATAGACAATGATATTATATGATTAACATGTTTTGTTATTACTACTTATTAGTATTCAATACTAATAGTTGGATAATTAGTTTCATATTATAAAGTACGAACATGAATATTACATTTGAAAATGTGTTACTGAACGTAATTAAACCTGATCAATCATATAAGTAATTATCAACAATCAATGATTCATCACATAGTTATACTAATATACTATTAGTCCTTTAATTTGAGATATCACGGTTGTTATTTACGGTGAGATACAATCATTCACTTATATATATATCACACTGGACTAACCATATTCAGTGAAAAAAAGTTGATAATAATATATTCTTCTTATATATGAATAGGTGATAATTAAGATAGAATCTGTTGATTTAGATATTTAAATTTAAGATCCTAGATAGGAATGTTATAGACAGAATTAAAATCTCTTATTGAAGTACGTAATTTTTTAAAATGAGTTTTTGAATACATTGATCCTATTTATGATTTGATTTTTTAATTCTATAATTGAGTTAGGAATTTGACGATTTCATGACCTGCATTCGATCAAAAGTTGATAGTAAAAAGATTTTATTACATGTAAATACTATTATATGAGTTTATCCGAAACTATATTCTCTATGTTTTATGACTCATGACATCTTATTAGAGGTCATTCATGATCATTGAGAACTTTAACTACAATAAATTGTATTAAAATGATATGAAAAGGTTCGTGTTGATTCATATCTAGTCTATGATGAACTCAAGTACACAATAACCGATAGATGACGGTCGGTAAAATAAATATCATTAAGTTGATTAATGATATTTCATATTGATAAAATTAAATTGTTCTGATACAGTGATCGATAGACCATTTTATTCCTTAATATAAAGAATAAATTTTCTTAATAATGATACATTAGCATCCATATGTCGAGAGATATTCTAATAATTTTTGAAATACCGTATATATGATTTACGGACAAATAGAAGATAAATATAATATTTTATATATATTAATAATTAAATAATTATTATTTAATTACATAAATCCATAATTGATAAATAACATTATAATAAGTTGTTAAATATTAAAATTATATTATATCTTAATTATTTTTAAATAAATTATTAGAATTAATTCTTTAATAACTGATTAAAAAATAAATAAATAGGATTAAATTTTAATAATTGATTAAAGATTTTGATAATATCAATTAATTTAATTAATTGATTTAAAATAATTTTTCAAATCCATAATAAGGATTTATTATTTGTTTATTCTTTATTGGTTAAATTTTTTTCTTTACATGCGTTTTATTTGCCCATGTTTTTCGCCCCATTAAGAAGGAAAAAAGTGAATGAAAAGCTTTTGGTTTTTTCTTCTTCTTTTTTCAAAAAACGTTTATGGTGGATATGAAAAGGGGAGTTTTTATTTTGTACAAAAATTAACAAAAGAAAAAAATGAAAAAGAAAAAGAAAAGAAAGAAAATAAAAAAGATGAAAAATAGTTTTTATTATTTTTAATTTTTAAATGAATAAAAATTAATTTTTTTAAGTGTAAGAAAATTTGTTAAGTTACTCATCTATTCTATCATAAAAATCGGAACATTATCATATTGATTTGACATATAGATACGTTTGAAGATCAATTGAAAACGACTAGTAAAATTTGATATCAACTACATGTGTATACATATATATTCTTAATCCTAATTGTTTTTATATTAAAAATATTTAAAATATATTAAAGGATGTATATGTTTTAATGATACTATAGTTAATTTTTGGATACAAAAATTTCATTTGTTTCCATCAAAAAAAGCCCTTCGTAAATATCACTGGTTTGTTGAAATTTGAAGGTTTCTGTTTGCAATTTAGCGTATAAAAGTTCCTGTAATTTGTTAGGTTTTATATTCTGGTTTTCTTATTTAACTAATGATTTTCTGAACTTCTTGGGTTAATATTTATAGGCGTGATCTTGATTGTAGTTTTGAAATCTAGTTAAGTTTCATTTTATCTGTGATAGTTGATTGTGTCACTTGGTAAAGATTCTTGGATTTCATGTTGTCATTCAGTGGTTCACTGGTTTGATTTCAATTCAGGTTTTCTGTGTTTTTGGGATTAAGGATTTCTGAGTCTGTTGTATGAGTGGATAAAAATTCTTCGCAGTTTTCAGTTTTAATGTTTCTCATCAAACTACGATTGAAGTTGTTTGGTAATTGGGTTTATGGCAGTGGTTCAGCAAGATGAGCGATTGCACAAGAGAGATGAGTCGGAAGTGGGATGAGCTTTTGGATTCTGAGGAAGATGGTGAGAATGCAGAGGTGAACAGGATAACTGACAATAATCCTGACTATAACACCAACAATTGCAAGACAGACAAAAGAAACAATGATGCAATGGTATTGATATTCTTTCACTCAATTATCCTAGTGAGCTTGTGTTTACTTCCCAATGAAACTGATGAAAAGAGAAATCTCACAATTATAGTTGTAATGATTTCGTTCTTTCAGATGATTTTAAGATCAAATGGGTGTTTACTTTATGAGCCCTTTTGTTCTGTTGGAAAATTCCGAGGAAGGGTTTACTGAAGCTGTGTATGTGGAAGAGAAAGGGTTTACTGAAGCTGTGTATGTGGAAGAGAAAGGGGGGGCCTTAATCCTTCGTTTCAATTGCCCATGCAGTGCGCAATATGATATTGTTCTTTTAGGAGGTTACTGCTACTACAAGATAATTTATATACGGAATTGGCCCCAAAATACTGATAACCACTCTTTTCATGGAAACCTCATCATTTGCTGAGTTTCAGTTCTTTTGTATAGATTGCTTCTTTGTTCCCTCATGAACTCGATGCTTTTAGGGTCTTGACGATGCCTTCTTGAGATAAGAGTGGCTGTCATTCATTCTGAAGATGCTCATTTCAGTTACAGTACTTATCATTCTGAGATTAATGTTTATATTGCTTGATATCAATACTAGTTCTTTCTGTATATCAATTTGTTTTGATAACCATTTTCAATGGATTACTGGATACTAGTTGCAAGTTTATGTTTTTCTTCCGATCCTCTGCATTTCTGAGACTATTTTCCTACCCACTGGCTTGTAAAGAAATCAGATTGTCCACTATCAATGACATTTTCAGTTCTGATTTAGCTAGTCCAGAATTTCAAATCCGAAGTCAGAATTTTATGCATTTGGTTAGATATTGAAGAATTATAGTGTCTGTCCTGACTTAGATTTGTGAACAAATGACAGAAATGGATAACAATTGGCCACAGGAGTTTCAGTACTGTTTCTGAGTTGTTTAGTTCTTTTTTCCTCCTCTGAAAATAATAAAAACAAAGTGATAATTAGACTGTGGCAAACATCTTGAACAAAATTTTATAGCTCACAGTAACTATAGAGATGCATTTTGTTGTTCCTCGACAGAAAATGCTAATTCTTGCTTATTAAAAAATATTGACGGATACAATACAGGGGTTTAATAGTGATCTTCATACAATACAATATATGCTAATTATGTCATTATCGATCACAGTCCTAAGAAAGACTGGGCAATTTCTGAGGATTTTCAGGACGAGAAGCATAGGGCGAAACTTGTAAAATAAAAATATATATGATTTTAATAATCTACTCTCTTAAAAAAAATTTTAAAATGATGATGTTGTTAAATTCAAAGAATATCCTCTTTCCATAGAATCCAAGGGCAGCAATTCTGTCATCATAAACCCATCCTGTTCTTCAGCTTATGCACATTATTACTTCCACACCAAAAACAAACAATTTGCTTTGAAAAATCCGTGCAGCCCTTTCACAGTAACTCAAAACTTACTGGGTGTATAAATTTGAAGAGGCAAGCCTTTAATTTCAGATAGCTGAATTTCACAAACATCAAATATCAAAGAAGGAAGAATGGAAAGCAGGCTTTATGAAGCAGCATTACAAGGAAGTGTATCTAACTTGATAGAATTGCTTCAACAGGATCCATTAATTCTAGACAAAGTTTTCATGAATTCTCTCTCTGAGACTCCTTTGCATGTAGCAACTTTCCTTGGGCATGTGGATTTTGTGAAAAAGATTTTAAGCAGAAAGTCTGAGCTTGCTGAAGAGTTAGACATGCGGCAGCAAACTTCAACTCTTCATATAGCATCACAGAAGGGTTATGTTGAAATTGTAAAATCCCTGTTACAGATTAATCCTGACTTTTGTTTTGCTCGTGATGTGGATGGAAAACCCTCCTCATCCAGCAGCCTTGACAGGCCGGATTGATATCCTAAGAGAGTTGCTTAAAACCAGGCCGCTTGCAGCTTCTACCACAACAATTTTGGCAAAACCATCTTACATTTTTGTGTCAAATACAATCAGTTGGAGGTACTGAAGCTTTTGCTGGAAGAAATGGATGACCTAGAGTTGTTGCCAAGGATCATTATGGAATGACGATCTTGCACCTTGCAGTTGCTGATAAACAAATTGAGGTACTGTTTCATTGACGTATATATGTTGAAACACACATACAGAGAAACTATATACCATAATAGAATCATTCTCAATTTTATAAACAAATATTCTTCCATGCAGTTCTGTTCATCAAATGATACTCAGACTTGCATTGAATAACTATATTTTTAAATGAAAACTAGTTTGCCGTCCAATGTGCAGGCTATCAAGTTTTTGACTACTAGTACAGCAATAAAAGTAAATGCTCTCAATGCAAATAGTTTCACAGCATTGGATATATTAGCACAAAGCAATAGACACATGAGAGATTGGAAGATTGGGCAGTTGCTTCGACATGCCGGAGGAATTAGAGCAAAGGATATTCGTTCATCAGGAAATGAACTTGCTGTCACTGTGTCACAGAAAAAGAGCTTCACGTACCATGAAAATAATCAAAAGCAGCAAGCAAAAGGTTTAGACGAGGTTCCTTAGAATGAAGATGATTGGTTGGAAAAAATGCGTAATGCCTTGATGGTGCTAGCATCATTGATTGCTACCAACCCTCCCCGGAGTCCCTGGCATCAAACTTACCAATACCCAATAGCTTCCCAAGCTGCTAGTGCAGACCTTTCTCAAATTTCTACAGGTATAGCCTACTCATCCAGTGGTCCAGTTTACAATATGTTCGGATACAAAGTATGACCACCACTACATTTTTTTCTTCATTGTTAACATCATAGGTTTTGTGGCTTCCCTTAGCATTATATTATTGCTTGTAGGTGGCAAACCACTTCGGTGTAGAATATCTATGTGGATTTTAATGGTGATCATATGGGGCTTGATTATTGCAAAGACTTATCTGCTTTCTATACGGTTATTCAGAGGTGAGTACTATTCATATCCCTTGCTTCCAATATGGATTACTAGTTTGTGGGTAATACTTTTCTTGGTGACATGGTTGGCTTTACTCTACAGACGGTAAAGTACATTAGAAAACTAGTAATAAGGAGACTGAGGCAGAATAAAACTCAAGAGGCTCATGAACCACCGATTACTCCTATTATGTAAAGCTCTAATGGAGTGTTTCGAGAGTGGAATATTAACTACTACGTGTATGTTCTAGTGTTTATTGTTTGTGCTGTTAATAAGTTTGAATGTGCCCAACTATCTTCTCCTTAACAATCAAGATACCTTGTTTTTGTTCCCTATTTTTTAATCATCATATAAATTTACAAAAAATCACTCCACAACCTTGGTATTCCCTCCTTATGTGGCCCCACATCCCTAAGTCTTCAGTTTTGTATATAAGTGCTTTCTGAAGTCATTCAAAGATATTCATACATCATAACAACCAAATACTTCGAAAATTGGAAAGCATGTTCAATTGATCAGATTCCTGACATGTATAACATATCAAGAGACAGATCTTTCTCTAGGACTTTTAATTTCTGTAAGCTAAATTTCCTCACATCAAGCACAGGATAGAAACAATGGAAACCACGCTTTACAAAGCAGTATTAGAAGAAAGTGTCTCTACCTTGTTAGAATTGCTTCAACAAGATCGGTTAATCCTTGACAGAGGTTCCCTGAATAATATCCCCGAGACTCTTTTGCATGTAGCAGCAATGCTTGGGCATGTGGATTTTGTGAAGGAGATTTTAAGCCTGAGCTTGCTGAAGAGCTAGACTTGTGGAAATCTTCAGCTCTTCGCATAGCATCACAGAAGGGTTATCTCGAAATAGTAAAGCACTGTTACAAGCTAATCCTGATATGTGTTTTGCTCAAGATGTAGATGGAAGAAACCGTCTTCATTTAGCAGCTATGAAAAGCAGATTGATGCCTTGGGAGAGTTTCTTGGAACCAGATCACCTGCAGCTTCTTCCACTACAATTTGGATGAAATCATCTTACATTTGTGTGTGAAATCCAATCAGTTGGAGGCACTGACGATTTTGTTGGAAAATATGGATGATCCTCAAGAAATTTTGAACTTAAAGATGATTATGACGTGACCATCTTGCACCTTGCAGCTGCTGCTAAAGAAATTGAGGTAATGCTTGCTTTACATATAAGTAAGAAAAACACATGCAGTCAAGTAATTACTGCAGAAGAATTATCAGATTTTTAGGTGGAAAACCTATTTGCCTTCAATTTTTCTTTCTATAAATCTTCAAATTTTGATCTTATACCAAGTGTAAAATTCAAATATGCAGGTCATAAAGTTTTCGACTACTAATAGAACTAAATAAAAGCGAATGCTTTCAATGCAAATGGGTCACAGCATTGGATATTTTAGCCAGAAGTAAAAGAGATGTGAAAGACTGGGAGATCCAGAGACCATTCGACCTGCTGGAGCAATTAGTGCAAAAGATATTATACATTTGTAAACAGATGAACATAGAACCAAGCAGACCCACAGCAGCTTAACATCCCTCGAACATAATCAAAAGCAACAAGATAAAGGTTTAGAAAACTTTCTTAAGAAGGAAGATGATTGGTTGGAAAAAATGCGTAACGTTTTGATGGTGGTAGCATCATTGATAGTTACCATGAGCCCTCCTAGCTAGTATACTTGGGCAAGATCCTTAGTCCTCGGATAAGACAAGGCTAGCAGCAACAGCAGCAGCAGAATCACCAACAGATAGCTTGTCCTCCTCCTATGGATTAATTAAATCGAGTACGATACTCTTTATCTTTTTGAAGCCATAGGATTTCTGGCTTCTCTTATTATTATCCTATTGCTTCTAAGTGGTTGAACACTTAAGCTTAGGATTTTTATGTTGATTTTAGCGGTAGTAACGTGGGTTGCAACCACCGCAATGGCAGTCACTTATTGGGCTGCCAAACATATCATCGCAGATATAGAATATTTGTGTATAAGTGCTCCAAACAAATTGACAGATATTGTTAATGGAGTATAGAGGAGAGTTTTATACAGTGAATAAGTGTCACTAGGTAAAATTACATGGTTATCTGTCCACAGTTTTTCAAACCGAAACCACAAGGGTGCAAGGGTCATTCTGCCTCCCATTATACCTAAGACATTTCCTTGAACCTGAAAAAGGAACATCCTTTTCATTTTTCAAAAAGTCAAGATAGTGACTGTAGGAATTCAGATGCATGAATTCCTGAAAACTACTGCTGAAAGACTTCAATACCTAATGCAATAAAATATGTATGCATATGACATCATTCAATTTAAATAATTTGTTTCCTTCTATTACAATGTTTCAACACACAGATTAAGAAATAGAAAGTCAGAAAAATGTTAATTATAAATTTCAGTCTATACTTCAGTAATTTCCCAACTCTTTCATAGCAATATAACCCTAAACTCTTTCATAAAAATTCATACATCACCAATGAACAGTTAATTAATAGATCATTCACATTGATCAAAAAGTGGCACTCAACTTGTTCAAGCACAAATACTGAGAGCTGGGCCAATATTTTCTGCATGCTAAATTTCCAGCGCAGTCGAAAGCGGGATGGAAAGACTGGGAAGGACGCTTTATGAAGCAGCAGTACAAGGGAGTGTAACTACCTTGTTAGAATTGCTTCAACGAGAACCATTAATCCTTGATAGTAAATTGTCCATGAATGATCTCTCTGAGAGTCCTTTGCATATAGCAGCTTCACTCGGGCATTTGGATTTTGTGAAGGAGATTTTACGCAGAAAGCCTCAACTTACCTGAGAGTTAGACTCGTTGCGATCTTCAGCTCTTCATAAAGCAACACACAAGGGTTATGCCGATGTAGTACGTGCCCTGTTACAAGTTAATCCTGAGATATGTTTCGCTCGTGATGCGGATGGAAGAAATCCTCTTCATCTGGCAGCCATGAGAGGTCGGATTGATTTGTTGGAAGAGTTGGTCAGAGCAAGCCCACTGGCATCTTCTGTGTTGAGACCGGGGAGCCCGCCAAAACAACAGGGAACACACTTAAGCCAACACAAATGAGTTAATACATTTATATATTTAAAGATCACTTTTAATTCAAAACTTTAAAGCAATAGATATATGGATCCATTCTACTTATATATTATTAATTGGTCTTTTAATTTTTTAATGTGGGACATTTTTACTTATCCACTCACATTTGATATACTATAGTGCTGTCTAACGGGCCCGAACCGGCGGGTTTGGGCCAGTTCGGGCCAAACCCACGGTTTACAGAGAACAGAACCGGACCGGACCTGACCGAAAGGGGGCCGGGCCAGGCCGGGCCGGTTCAACGGTTTTGGTTTGAATGAACCGGATCGGAACCGTTGCATGAACAGTAACGGGCCGGGCCGGGTACTGTTCCGGGCCAGTTCCGGTCCGGTTCCAGGCCAGCCCTATTTCTTTTCTTTT